>JANRGW010153288.1:0-45000 GCA_024733675.1 Psilopsiagon aymara
TACTAAACTGTTCTTATCTCAACCTGTGGGAGTTGCATTCTTTCGATTCTCCTTCCCATCCCTCCAGGAGCAGAGGGGAGAAAAAGGGGGAAGTGAATGAACAAACTGCGTGGCTGATTTATGGCTTAAACCACGACAGTATTATAATACAGCTTTGGGTTACAATAAAGTTAATTTTATTTTTAGAACACTGATACCTTGTAAACATTGATTTCATTAACTGCATTTATTTTCTTAATTTGAGAATGTTCCTTGTACTATATCAGTAGAAGAGTCAGACCACATTCTTCCGGTCTAAATTTTGGGAACAAATTTCCCACAAAAATACACAACATTGATGGCAAAACTAGTAGGGCTGTGATTTAATGCAAATCTAAGAAATTAATGTGGAATTCCCTATGTATTATTTTTTTAGTTTTCATGTAGCCACTGGCAGTTCTTTGCTTTAGTATCTCATGAAATTGAAATTATAGCATTTTAAGGATGACATAAGAGATTTCATTTATTTAAAAATCTTCTAAGAATATAGTCAGAAAATTCAACCCAAACTGCATGCTCAAAAGCTGTAGTTTTTCTATAAGATCTCTCAAAGGAAAGTCTAGTAAACATTTTAACTGCATTTTAGAGGAATTCATTTTACTCAAAGCCATACACAGAATGCACACTCATAATCATTACTCACAAGATTTATTATTATTGTGTGATACTTTTAAAATAGAAAAGAAAATATTAAGCAATTTAAAAATATTTCAACACATAATAAACAACATATTCAGCATTTATTTTAGGCTTTAGTACAGAAAAAAGAAACATTTAATAACTTTTTTAGCTTGTCTTTGTGTAAGACTATGTGATTGGTTCACAGTACAACCAAAGCTGTTTCAGCTGTAAAAAGTCTTATCACTTTCATTTTTTTTATTTTTTTTTTTTTTTTACAAAAAGAAACAGAGCCAAACCACAACCAAACAAAAAAGCTTGGATTGGTGATGTATGGATTAATCCTCATAATTTTACTAATATTCTAGCCGGAAATACTTGGAAATGTTGATATCCTTCCAGAATTTTTTACACCTGTAAGAACCTGAGACTCAATATGCAAGAACAGAGGATCAAAGAAAGTGAAGGCATTTGCATTAAACATGTGTTCTAACATGATTTTGAAATTACTCTCTCACAAGAAAGCGTTGGCTATGCACCCTAGAAGTCAGGTTAATAGAATATTCAACTTTGATTTTAAAAACTTAGGTACTTTGAAGTATAATATGTCACGATGCTCTGCTCTGGTTTACCTCAGATTCTCAGTCACTTCTCTTTCTGCCTCAGTTGGAAGTCTTTTGCCAAATATGCAGTCAATGTGTAGAATCAATTATGTGCACCAACTTTATTGGTTTAGTATGGTATTGTGACTTCATCATTCACACATCAGTCACTCTGCTATATGTTTAGTTCATAAGTATGCATCTGTTCATCACAGTGGTTAAAGGAAGCAGGTCAATGAAAGAGTTGATTTTATCTACAAGAAGTATACGTATTGTACAGAACTATTTATTCACACAAGCTGTGGGCCACTATATCTTAAATTATGCTTGGGCAAGTTTAAACTTATGGTAAATATAGTTCTCCATTGCTGGAATCCAGAAGCCCTCACTCAAAATAAATTCAAGTAGGTGTCATCTTCATGTATCCTCTTTTTCTTCCTAGATGGTATGATATACTGGCTGTATTCCACTAGGTATGGCCATGAATCATTACAGATGTCAAACAACTGTAATCCAGCTATTTAAATGGCAAAATGTCATAAATGACTTATATTTTATTACATTTATCATTTTTTAAGTTTTTATTTCTCTGATAGATAAACCTAAGTATAATAAAATTATTCAATTTAATCCACCAATATTTCAACTCTGTTCCCTATGATTTTATTAGATAGAGTATCACTGCAGTCATGCGCACATGCACATTTTATGTTTCTGAGATAGAAATGCCAGGCTCTTCCAGAAAAAAATTAAACTGAATTGGTGATGTGAATTTTCTTATTACTTGTCTGATACTTGAGAACAAATAGTAATTTTTCATTAGAAGCAGAAATATTCTGGTGATCTTTTGGCTTTCTGTCTTCTTCTCCAGAGCAGTCTGAAGGCCAGTAGGAAACAAAATGTTGTCCTAGAATACGAAGCAAACACAAGTATTAATAGAAAATAATATAAGGCAAGAAAGGTTCTTTAGATGTCTGATTTTTTTTTTTTGAAACTGAAGTCTCTAGGAACTCTTGGCGATCCCATTCTTTCAGTCCCTTGAAGAACCACCCTCCTCCTCCCCCATGAAACTTCGCAACTACATAAGGGAGAAATATGCAATCTGCTTTAAATGAAGGTGTACTGGCTATCATCTGCAGCTCTTTGCTTTGGCATCAATGGAGTCTAACCTGAGAAAAAAGCAACATATGGCTTGTTTCTGACTTTCCCACAATTCCTCTGCTTTTCCAGATGCTTCAAAAGATGTAGATAGATGTTATATCTAAGTGTTGGTATAAAACTACATAATATGCAGCTCACTTTCCTTTTGGGGAAAGATTCTGGTTAAAAGTGTCTAAATCAGTCCAAACAACTATTTTTTTATTATTTACATATTAATTTATTTCATTATATGTTGAATATTTGGCATAAATCTTTTCAGCACAACACAACTCTGCATTTTTACTTAGTGATGTCTGAATTCTCTCCTACATGACTAGCTGATGGATAGGTTCAAAGAAAGCTGTCTTTTGAAAATATACGGGATTAATTCCTGAGGCAGAGGATATTTCTTTTCTGTTTGAATGTACCTGATGTCAACAGTCATGATTTCACCAGAAAATATATAATCCCACAGACAGCGTAAATCAGACCAGAGAATGGTCTGAAGGTGCAGCTCTAATTCCTGAAAAATCACACGAGACCTCAAAATGAGAAGTGTGATTACAGCTTTGGTTGCTAAGACAAATAGCTAAGCTTGGAACAAACTGTATTCCTTTATGAACACTGCCTTGATGCTACACAGAGAAAACAATAGCAAGCTGCCTAAAAACCAATTAATGAGCAGCACGATATCACAATACCTAAACCCAAACTCAGGGAAATGGATGCAGCCTTCTCTACAAATAATAGTGGAGAAGATTTTTATGTAAGGCCATGTCACATAGTATCCAGAACAAGCAGGATGGTAAGGCAACCTGATGATGAGATTTTGGGACAAAACTTTCAAGGATAGTAGTCTGTTATGAAGAAGGAAAATGCTTCAACATCCTTCCCAGAAGGTTCAGTCTTTTAAAAGGACCACACATGAATGAAAAGAACAATGACTAAAACTATGGTTTATTTGTATCTTTTTATACAGGTAAATTCAGATTTATCTACAAGCAACATGGAGTCAGCTGAACTGCATTAAGGAGCAAAATTGCTAAAAGTAGCATTTGGTATGCATATTATTATCCTCTCTGTTTTATATTTTTATAAGATTAGAGGCCTAAGAAGTCTTTGCTTGTTTTCATTTGGCATGTGACTGACAGTTTTTATTATAGAAGATGGAGGCAATCCCTTTATTTGGCTCTGTAAAAGCAAAATTGGAGGGTTTTTTAGATGGTGACAAACCTTTTTAAAACATTGAAGTTCTTTGCCATATCTTACCTTTTTGAGTTGTCTTGGCACTAGAATTGGTTCTTCTTTGCTGTATGCTGCCTACACAAACACCTTTGCATGGGGAAGGGATGCAAAACCAGATTAACATGAGTTTTGGACCAAAGAGGCTTACACATGAAGATAAAATACAATAACAATGTAAAGCACTTCTAGGACAAAAAATGGTGCTTTGGCAACACCAGTAAAAGTCAAGCATGAGTCTTATCTGTTTACTGTGAAGATGAGTGGGAGTTTATTAAGCTGGAGAAGATGGCACAATGAATGTTGCCATTAGTGATATGCTCATACACTAATGCTCACACATGAAGCATGAAAATGAATTAGAGATCTGCGTGCAGCTGCAGGGCTATGATTATTTTGGAATCATGAAGACATAGTGGCATGGCACCCTTGACTGGAGTGTTGCAATGGAGAGATACAAGCTTTTCAGGAAAAGCAGGCTGGGAAGACAAGATGGAGTAGCTCTTTATAGGAGAGAAGAGCTGGAATGCACAGAGCTCTGCTTGGAGATGGATGATGAGCCAGCCTAGAGCTTATGGGTAAGGATTAAAGAGAAAACATGTAGGGCTGACATTATAGTGGGTGTCTACGACAGGCTACCTGTGCAGCTTGCTTCTGAAGTCTTAAGTTATTTTGAGAGAAATAGAAAGACTGCATATGTGAAAAACATTTATATTAAATTATATATTTGAAAGAATGAAGATTTAATGATGTAAAAGAATTCTATGTCATAGTACTGAAATGACCATTTATTACAACATAGAAACAAGCAGAGCTTTTAAGCCTTTAAAGTCCTACAATATTCTTGTTATGCTTAAAGGGGTCATTGAAACTGAGAGAATAGCTGGCTTTTCAAAAGGCAAAAGGCAGAATGCTCCATATAAAAAACAACTCTCTGTAACTTTAGTAGAATTAATATGTTAATAATTTGACTGAGCGAGCTGATAGTGCTTTTTGTCCCTGAGAATGCTAGGGTCACTCAAATGCTTGATAAAATGCACCAAACAATTCCATTTGGCATGATCATCAAGAGATCATGTGTCAGAAACTGAAAAATCTTACTCTGCGTACTAGTTTGTGAGCATAGAACATATTATAGGAATGAACATGTTGCATGAAAAAAATGCTGCTAGCCCTGGTTCCTGACTCCAAAATAGTCAATAGTAGACATTTGGCAGAGGAAGATTATCAAGGGCAAGATAGTTTCTGTTGTATAATCAGGACATTGTGTAAAACAGCTTCTAGCGGCATATCTAATCACTTTTGAATCCTTAGGAAATGTTGTCCTTCACAATAGTCTGTATTAATAATTTCTACAGTTTAGTTAAGCATCACATGAAACATACCATTCATTTATCCTGGGCTGGTGCTGATAATTTTACCAAATTCCCTTAGCTCTATCTCAGTGAGAAACACTGAGTAATTATATCCATCTCCAATCTTTGGCTAAAGATCAAAGAGTTGTTCTACCACAGCATAATGCAGGGAGGAACTAGTACTCCTTCCTTGCATACTTTGTCAAGAAACTCATGAAAGTCTTGAAGGCCATTCAGTCTAAAAGTTAGAAATCAAGCAAACATCACATTCTGCAGTTCAACTATGTTGATCTCGGTTTTAATTACTTGGGAAGGAAAGCTAAGGAGAGAGATACCTGTGCACATCTGTGTGCATGTGTTTTACCTTTGTCATATAGCCAAGCTCTTTCTTAAAAATAAAGAGGAAAAAACACGTTCCAAAAACTGAAGAACTCCTGACTTTATTTATTGAGCTCCTGACTTGAAAAACAAAAGAGAAAACTGAATACTTGTGATCACTCTCCTGCCAATGGTTCCTCCTGCCCTTTTAGAAAGAAGGTTTTAAAGACTTCCAGAATCTGTTTCCACTGAGACTACTACTGAAAAAGCCTTTTACATCTGTGAAAGCTGAGAAAAAGGAATCCCCTTTTTTATAGTATCAGTTGACCTACAGTAGTTTGGAGACCACTAACAGGAAATAGCTATACGTGTGAGTATATATATTCATATAAACAGCTCTCTCTTTTGCAAAAGAATGGGCTAAAATATAACTATTATCTGCAAATAGACAGTCATACTACTTGATGTTTTGTAAATATCAAAAAGTAATCTGTAAATAGAACTCTAGGCCAGATGGTGCAAGTGTTTGAAAGAATTATGAATAGAAAATTTATTTCTGTAGTGTGTACCTGGAATTGCCAAAGACACATAGAAAGTAGTTCACTATCCTGCTGACTCTGGCTCCTCATATATATATATTTATGATATATAAATTTTTTTTTCCTTAGTGTCCTCTAGCAGTCTTTGGGGTTAAAAAAAAAAAAAAAAAAAGGAGTCTGTTGCTTTTCCTAAAGGATAAAATAGCCTTGTTATTTGAAACATGAGTAGCAATGTGGAAGGAATTGAAAGCAGATAAGCAGATATAGTATTTTAAAACTCCAGAAAACAATAAAGTTGGGAACATTAAATAATCTTGAATTGCTGGGAATTAATTTATTCTGGCCTCTGCAACTGTCTCCTCTTTATTAACTAATTTTTGTCAGTGCCTAATTTACTGCTTACCCTCTTCTACCACAGGTCTTGACTACTTTATCTGCCATACTGCTTTTCTCTTTTACTTTCTAACTCAGTTCCCTCCTTACTCCTGTGTAGCCTGACTCTGAATTAGTGGAGCCACTGGCAGACTTGCTGGAATAGATATGTATGCTGTTCCATACACACAGATTCCATTTCCACTGTCTCCATTAAGAAGTTAGTTCTCTGCACCACCATCTTCATCCTTAGCCCCTTTCCACTGATACTCATAAAATGGTCACTCTTCTGAAATTTCAAGTACAAACTACCTTACTTTTCAACTACTTTACAAACTACCTTACTTTTCAACTACTTACATACTATAAAATTGTAATATGGGAGTTGTAATATGGCAATTTTAATAGAGGCAGTATGGATATATTTTCAGACGAATAATAAGAACGGTTCCTTACTCATGATATTTAAGTGCTAACAGCTCACCACAACGCAGTGTAGCAGAATTCTAAAGACAAATGATTTAGTGAGGTTAATTTCACCTCTGACTAATTTTTATCCAAAGATTTGGGTATTTAGCAGTTACACATTTAAATCATGCTGCTATCTCTTCTGCCAGTTGGTATCCACAGGGAGATACAAAATGAGAAATTTCTAATTTTCTCTGAGTTGAGCCAATTTTCAGCACAGTGCTAATTGTAAAGACTGAAGAAAATAATTAATAACACTTCATTAATTTCATGATGAATGAAGACTGTTAGAAGGGACAGAATGAGATCTAAGAGTAGTTAATCTGTTAATATACTGTGTTTAACATTTCTATTACTAGAGTACTTCACTAAAAACATTGACAGCTGACAGTGATTTGAAAGGTTGTGGAAATAAATTTGTTAAAGCTTTGGAAAATTTCTGCTCAAACTTTTTACAATGAAAAATTACCCATGCTAAAACTTCAGGTTTACCACAAATCTTCAAATTTGCTTTAGGAAATTCTGAATATAATTCTTTATCTTGGGACAAATTGGTCTGATCTTTGAATTTTTAAATGATAAAAATAAAATTCAAAAATAATCCAAATATTTTCAATATTTGTTTGCCCCAGTGTTAGTCACTATAGAAACATGTAGCAGTATCCAACAGTACCTTGATGAATAAAAAGAAAACAATGGAATTACAATACTCATATTATGACTATCTACCTGGTTAATGTTTTTTAAACATCTTCTCTCACAATCGGATTTTTTGCCCCCAGTCACATCCCTGTTGTAACTGTGACACTAAGAGCTGGTGGACAGATAGAAATCCCAGACAAATAGCTGCTACTTCTGTGAACCCCGGTTTACATGCATACATCAACTTTCTGTCCAGGATATCCCAGACAGTTGACCTACAAGTTATGCAATTGTAATTTCTAGTAGGTATGATTATTAAAAGCCTAGAATTTCCATTTTGCTAAGAGGAAAGTTTTGTGAGCTTCTGGTGCAGAGAGAAATATTGACACTTTGTCATTTCATTCTAATTTGGGATGAAAATCAGAATCAAAATAATGAATTTTCTTTGAAGAATAAGCCCTGTGTCACAAACTACCTGAATTATAGGTATTTTATTTAAGGGGGGGTGATAAAATGAATTAGATCAAATGTCCCTAACTATGAAAAATCGCCTAAAGCCTCTGTTTCTAGGAAGGTGGAATTTCTGCAGTTTTTGCAGAACTGAGTTAGCAATTTTTCAATAGAGCAGAAAACGTCAAGTTTTGCATGACATTAGACACAGTGAAAATAAGATAAAGAAGGGATGTGCAGGAAAATTACTCCAATTGGTCTTTTTCAGGCTGACCAGTGGTTTAAAATCATATATCTGACATTAATGAGAGGCTACAGTGAGGATTACACCTGGCTTCTCCTCTAGCATATATTTTGCCACTATCTCAGAGTGTTCCCTTCAGGATAAGGATCAAGTTCTTCTGGTGTAGCAGCTCCACCAGATCGTACTTTGGCACATGACAGGTCTCATATCCTGAAGCTATGAACCCTAGTACCCAGGTAAGTAGACTCAGGCATCACTGTGTTTGAAAATGTCAGGACCGTCTTAGTAATGGGGATGCACAGATAAGGTCATATAAGGAGTATATAACCAAGATTTAATGAAATCTAGCTTTTCAGAATCTTACCTTAGCATCATAACATGCTTTGCCTTGTGATTCTTTACCTGGTTTGCATTATATGAATTTTCATTAACTGTTATATAAGAAATATTTTGGCATTAGCCTGAGAGAACTACAAAAAGAATAAGTGTGAAATAATTTATGTGTTTGATCAAAACGAAAGCAAAATACCAAAAATCACGCAGATCTATAAAATAATAACCAGAGTAGAGAGAAGGGTTGTTAAAATAAAAAGCACAATTATATTGTGCAAAAACCCTGTTGAGACACATCTCTGAAAAAGTAAATTTCTTAAATTACCCCAAAAATGCAAAATCTGAAAAATCATCAGAAGGGTGTTGAAGAGTTGAATATGGAAAAGTTTAGCAGGAAAAATATAGAGGAGCTATAATACATTTGTGTAAGTTCACACTGCCAAAAAGAAGTTACGATGGTAACGTTGCAGTAAATAATCTAGTTAGAACTTTCTTACCCTTCACTCAGGCTCCTAATAAAGGAGAGAAAGACTTGAAAAAGGCAAACATGTAAAGTCAGCATAACTTTGCAATGTGCTTCCCAGAGACAGTGGGAACAGACAGAAAGGATATTGTGTTTTTTATAAGTTTTGCTAGTTTTTTATATTTTTTTTCAGTACCAGTATATTGTGACCAACTATTTTCAATGTTTCTATCAACTGCAAAGATGATATAAACATAGCAATTACAAAAGGCAAAAAATACTTGTTTTATCGCTCAGTGAAAGCGAAGTTGGGACAATAACAGAACAGCTGTTTGGCATACTTTCTGGGGTTTAGAATCTCTGACAGAGACCTAAGGGCTTGTGTGTCCATTTGTGAAAATCAGCTTGGCTGTCTGTGCCACATCCCTATAGCTGCTGGCATTTATATGCTCTTTATGCTGGGAAGAGTGCCAACTTGCCCACACGCTAGATAAGCAAAGGCAGTGAGCACTTTTAGAGGAATAACCAGGGAAAAGGCATTTTCATTTATTTACTGTTAGCATTGAAAAGCAACAAGAAGTGAAAAGTGAAATAGCCACAAGCATGAGAGGTATGGTACCCTGGGTATGGGTTTAGGCAGTGAGAAAAAAGCTAGTTTCCAGTCTGACACCACTTACATTATGTGCCGGTTTTAGTGTACTCCACAAAAAAAAAAAAAAAAAGACATTCTTCAGGTACCTGTAACATAGCTCATAATAGCAAAGTTTCTCCCTCCAACAAAATTAAATTAATGGATTTACTAAAGGCTCAAAATATATATGATACATATTGGATACATGTTTAGTCTGAGAGCTCCCTTTAAAAAAGAGGTTAAATCTGATTTCAGACAGGTGAAATTTATGTTAAAATACTCATGAACTTCCACAATTGAAGTGATTTATTTTCAGAATTAAGTCCCTGATATGACACCTGGATTTCTGTTTTCATTATGACATACAAAATAACTCGGAGTTGTTTGACATCTGCTAAAAGTATTTCCCCATCTCAACTGTATTTTGATTTCTTCTCATCTGATAGTATTGATGGATTCATTAATAAAAGTTGTTTCTTCTATGATGTATTTCAGTCTGTGCCTGGCCTATGTGCATTATTCTCTTGTGATTCCACTTGCAGAGATGTGCCATGCCTTTAGACAAGCAGAAAAAACCTTTGAATTTCATATTTGTTTTTAATGTATATAGTACCATAGTACATAGCTGAATTTTACAGAGAACTATATGGATATCCAGGTTAAGAGACCAAAAAAAAAAAAAAAAGAGACTCAAAACCTAGAGTTCAACTGGAGTAGATCTACTGAAAAGAGAGAATATATCTTGAATAAGAAAAATAATACATTGTACCACAAGAGCTAGGAAGAAGCAAAAATAACTTATAAGTGTAAAAATATTCATTAATTAATATTTTCAATTACTGATATTCTTATTTGGGAAAAGAGCTACTTGTGAGTGGAGACCTTTAAGAGTATTTCAGACAAGAATGCTGATATATTTCATGATATAAGTGATATCAGCTTCTGGCAATCTGGTGCAGTGTATAATCCACAATGAGAAGTGAGTAGCACATTTATATATAAAATATGTAATATGTAATGTAGTAAATGTAAGGACTGGAAATCAGGCTTGAGACTGTGAGGTATGTGGGGAAGGGATTAACGAGGTGTGGCTGTTGCACCACCCTGATAGGGAGGGTGGGCTGCTGATGGAGGGTGATTAGGTTATCAGGCAGAGGACTGATGGCCCTTAAATGCTGCCTCTGTTGGTTGGATGGAAGACTGATGGGTGTGGTTCATGGTTCTGGTCTGCTCCCCTGCAATATCCACGATCAAAAGGTCAACTCTCCTTATCCCTCATTTATGTATGAAAACTGCAGCAACGTGAGAAAAGGCGTGCCCCTACCACTACCTGTGAGGGCAGCAACAGATGATTTGACTAGTTTCACCTTAGCCTCTCTCAAGAGTATAAATTTGGCATTTGAACTCTTCTATAATAGAGAATAAGTGTATGTTTTTACTTTGTGAGCAAGTTGGTGGGCTTGTGCTTCTCCTCCTCACAGCAAGGATGTCTTTGGTATGACTTGTGCCTCTTACTGCATCTGGTGATTACTGGGTGGAACTAAACATAATGAATTAGCATCTCCATATAAGCTAAATTCATCATTGGCTACCCTTGGTTTTTAGTGTTAATGCAGTAAGAATCCAGTCGGTGAATTTAACAACTGTGATTTGGAATCTGTTGCTTCAAAATTCATGAATTGGTACTTCTTGTGGAAGTTCTTGCTGAATGTGACTGGATGTACAGTGTCAAATTGGTTATAATTGGAAATTATGCCTAAACTCACCCAGTTCCTCTTGTCTCTGAGGGCTAGTTGGAATGCAAAGGGGTTTACTTTCTGCCAAATTTCTGGACCCTTAAATCAAGGGATGACCAGTCTATATTTGACTGTTTCAGGATTTGGGTGGTTTTTTTTAATACTTCTTTTTTTTTTTTTTTTTTTTTATAGGTAGCGAAAACTGTCATCATTGGCTGAATGGGAAGTAGATTCATTGCAGAAGCAAGTAAGTAGAATTTATTCTATTGTGTGTCTCTTGAATGCTGAATAGCTCCGCTAATTTAAATCCTAAATTTAAGACAGTAAGACAATTTCAATTGTTTTATAAATTAATTATGATTTGCATAATCTCTATCACAGAGACCTTTCAATCTAGTGAAAGGAGGAGTTTACAGTATACCTTGAGTTCCTCACATCTCTTAGCACTCAGCTAAAGAAAAATGCCAGGCAAAGAGTAAAAATGGAAAAGCAGACATAGCTGTATCTTAATCCAGGTCTTTGAGTTCTCTATTTCTCCCCTTCCCCACCTCTCAATCCCCTTTCCCCTTCTTTCCCTTCCCTGCTTAATCTACCTGTCTCTTTGTTGTTGACACAGAACTTTCTAGTTAATTAATCTACTTGTCTTCTATGTGCAGTGCTACCTTCACCAAAGACCCGGGAAGATCCTTTCTGACAGGATACAGTTCAGTTGCCTTGTTTGCCCCCTTTCTTACATCCATGTCATCTGTTTAGATAAAAGGGTTTTAAGGGCACCAATACTCCATGTATGGCCTGGCAAAGCTAGTTTCCACTTACTTCCTAGCCATAACAATTATCAACATAGTTAATAACAACAGGTATCATATGTATTTAAGCAGTTTTCATTATCATTTCTTGACTACTAAGGTTTTGTTAATTATGCATTAAAGCTTTTTTTTCTGTTGAAATAATTTGAATGTGTATAAAGTAAGTTTGCTGATTATATTAAATTAGGATGAGTTGTGGTTTTGCCTTGAGATTAGAGGTGTCTTACAGAGAGACCTGTATATCATCAACCATGTGAAACTTAACAAGAGCAAGTGTCAAATTCTGCACCTGGGATGAAGTAAACCTCGATATATACACAAACTGAGGGATGAGAGGCTGGAGAGCAGCCCTATGTAAAGAAATCTAAGGATCTGGGTTGATAGCAAATTGAATATGAATAAGTAGTGTGCGCTGGCAGATTTGAACATCAACCTGGGGTAGAGGAAGGTGTTTGTCCCAGTCTACACTGCAGCAGTGTAACACCACTTCAAGTACTGTGTGCAACTCTTGGGAACCTCAATGTAAGAAAGACGTTAAGCTACTAGAGGGTGTCCAGAAGAGGGCAACCAAGATGCTGAAAGGCCTCAATGACAAGGCTTGTGAGGAGCTGGTGAGGTCCTTTGGTTTGCTCAGTGTGAAGAAAAGAATGCTGAGGGGTGACCTCATCACAGTCTACAACTACCTTAAGGGGGCAGAGGAGGAGGAGGTGCTGATCTTGTCTTTCTGGTGACCAGAGATAGGACACAAGGAAATGGAATGAGGCTGTGTAGGGGGAAGATCAGCCTGGACACTAGGGAAAGATTCTTTACTGAGAGTGGTTGTTTAGTCACTGAAACAGATTCCTCAAGGAAGTGGTCATGGCATCATGTAGTGAGCACTTGTCAGCTTTCAAGAAGCTTCTGGATGATTGTTTTAGTCATATAATTCAGCTTTAGGCAGTCCTGTGAGGAGCAGGGAGTTAAACCCTATGATCCTTGTGGATCCCTTCCAACTCAAGATATTCTATGAATTAAATAAAGAAAAGGAATCAATATACAGAGCTGGCCAAATCAAGAAATCAAGAGGCAGTAAAGGTTTCTTAACATATTTGCTCATTGGAGTAAATAAATCTGAGACCAAAGGCTCATGCTCTGGCATGCTCTTGGCATGTGACTTCTGTGGATTGGGGTCCTAGGCTATGTGGTTATTGTGAGTTAATGACCATAGCACCCATTCCATTAACTTTAACTAATGTTGCATTGGGCTATGTGAAAAATCCAATATGTGAACCCAGTATTAGATGAGATAACATTAAAGGTCTTAGTTCTATCTATACCTAAGTGTGGACTTGCAGCAAAGTGGTTAGTGACTTGTGAAACTCGCTTCTCTATTTATTACTGTGAATAGGCACTCACAAAAACAGGTCTTTTAGGGATCTTGCTTAAAGTTTATTGATATGAGATGCCAGGTATGAACATGTTTCAATTAAAAGTGAACACAGACAAACAGCACTGTACTGTTAGCTAGCAATATGGTAAGATATTGATTACTTCTAGAGACATCTGTCCAGCTTTTAAATATAACATAATACTTACAAGAAATACGTAGGGATGGCTGATTTGCAGGAGGTGGTGGGAAGGCTGTGTTACATCTGGGAGACTGAGAGGGTGCTTGATAGCTTGTTCAAAGTGCAGTCTGCAGTGAATCCCCACACAAACCACCAGAAATTCCCCAATCAGCACACAGGAAAGGGCAGGGAGGCAATAATATGGAAAAAAACCCAGCAGAATGCATGTTTTAGGTACTTCACAGTACAACATAGCCTTTGTCCATAAAAGTTTCCAAGTAAATATACTTATTGGATAAAAAGGTCAGATGATAAAGCAGTAAGGAAGAAATGTGAGAAACAAAATTAACATCATGCAAGATTTATTACCAGTTCTCTGTTAATTTTACTTTCCATAACAAATTTGCATACATGAGGGAAAAGAGGGGGAAGAAAGAAAAAGCATGAGTAAGCAGAAGCAGGAGGAGAGCTAGGAATAATATAGGTCAAGCAAAATTAATAAGATTCCAATTACTGTTATTAGTAGTGTCACTAAAAATCTACCGCAGCCATGGAATCTTAATACATTCATATATCCCATGACAAGGAACTGTGTACACCTGGAAAAGCTGCTCTTGTTTTCTAAACTATTTTAAACCAAAAGCTATTGTCTATTGTTTTCTTTGGACAAAGATGTATAGCAAATCTGTAAGACAACCTACACTTTAAAAATTGTCTTGTATTACCTCAGGTTGAATTCTAAAGTACAATATGGGTTTTCCTATGTATTATGTTATTTTAGAGGAACTTGAAAGTACATGGTTAAAGGACAAGCTATGCTATAACACTTGGTAGCAATTTAGCATTTATTCTGACTGGCATGTTCAGGGGTTCTTTCCAGTCAGTGATCAGTAATATGAGACCATACAGAGTTCCCACACCAGTTACTAAATAAAAGGAAAATAAAATCAAATATGCCCATGAGGAATTACTTAGATAAAAAAAAGTTATCTCTTTCAACTTTAAAAAGCTTCATGAAGTAAGCAAGGCTTTGGGGTATTTTGGGGGGGGTGGGGGTGTCCATGTTATAATAAGAGTAGGGACAGACCTGAGACATTAGAGTGTACTTTTACTTTTAAGCCCTCAAGAACGTGAATGCCCATACTGGTGTGTCAGCTATCCTTTTCCTTAACTACAATCATTCTATTTTTAAAAAACACTGTAGCCTTCACAAAGAAAAGAATAAGAACAAAGGTGATATTTTGTACCATATTCTCTCACTGGGCTGCTGTGTGCCCTTGGGAGAGGAAGGCACTTAACTTTCTTGAACCCTGCTTCCTTTCCATCACGTTAAAAAAAAAACCTAGTTATATCAAAATCTCTGCAACAACTGACTTGATCTCATTAATTTAATGGAATTATTTCCCTTTTTAAAGATAAACATGTACTAAAATATATAAGGATTAAGGCATATGAAGGTTGTACGGTCAAACCACCAAGGAATGCAGAACATACATAGAAAATATTTACTAATAGATGGTATTGGTAATGTGCCTGAAGTAAAAATGAATGTATTGCCCCCACTCCACAATGTTGCACTTGTGAAACAAAGGTTTCTGAGAGAACAGCTCTGGGCATATTCAGTTTACTTAGCCTTGCTTAATTATTGGAGATAAAGCATCTTGGGCAGTTAGGTACCACTAACCTTTCATGTGCACATGCATAACCTTAGGCTTCCTTAGAAATCTTTATTTAAATACATATCTTTGAATATTTTACACCATAAAACGTTCATGTAGCTGTCTACGCACAGCTATGCTGCTTAATTGTAAATTATCATTGGTTCTATTTTCAAGGCTTGAAATCAGGGGAGTGTACATCTTGCCAGTGGGCGGAGAGGAATTGGTTAATTTAATAATTCTAGCTATGCTTTGACAATTTTTGGCAACTGCACTTTAATCACACTTTCCCAAAGCAAGGTAACGATTCAAAAGTTTTTGAAAGTAGTAAATTTTTTTTTCTAGATATTGTGACAAAGTAACTGTGCCAAATTATGAAACTTTATGTTTCAATTTAAACTTGTTTGCTGAATCAGGTTACAAATGAGAGTTCTTAATAAAACACTTGTTTGCACTGGTGCACAAGAGTCAACTTGTAATGCTTTTGAGATTTCTGAGCTCTTGGTGTCTGGGGTGAAGGAATGGGGGAGGACACTGGAGGGAGTTAACAATTGCAAAACCCTTTTCAAATGTGAAAATGCATTAGGAATGGAATGTAGTTAGTTCTTTGCTCTTTGCAAAGAAAAAGTAGATGAAAAGGTAGATACTTAGCACTAACACAGTATCATGATAATTACTAATAAACTTTTTATTCTGATCCTGCAAGTTCCTTGCTGTGAGTTTCAAAAGGATCTAAAAACACAGACAGCTCAAGAAAAAGGTCTGTCATAGTGTTGTGTCCCCCCCCAAATGATCAGCCTGTCTTTTATTTCTTTCTCTTTTTCTTCCCTTATCCCCTGTCCCTTTCTCCCCTTCTTCCCATTCCCCCACCAGACCTTGATTCTTGTTTTGGAATACTTTTTCATTCTGGAAATGGAGCACACAAGTAAAAAATGAATCCTTTATTTTCTTGGATGAGCAAACTTAGGCAAATATTAATAAATTAAGGCAATTTACTGACATAATTAAATTTAACTTAGCTAACCTTATTCCTAATTTACGGTCTTCCTTTGTAAATTGAAACCTTCTACCTGGGAGGAAACAATGAAGTTAAAACACAGTTCTAAGACAGAGTTTTAACTACAATTTAATAAGATTATTCATCACTATTTATCAACATGAGTAACATTTTCACAATCTGATCCACTGCAAATAAAATGTAGTTGAGAACTAAATGGAAGAGTGTTCACAGACAATCTTATCACTCATATGCAGATCAATGGATATGCTTTTTTTGTTTGCTTTTTGTTGGTGGTGTTTGTTTTGTGTTTTTTTGTTTTCTTTTTTGTTTGGGGTTTGGGTTTTTTGTTTTGTTTTTGTTGTTTGTTTTTTTTTTTTCTCTGAGCGTGCAGTGGTTCACTAGAGAAGAAAAACCGCTAGGTGGCATTTGTGATTTATTAGACTGGAAGCAATAGTTCATACAGATTACATCTAATCCTTGGTTTCAAAACAAGACATTTAACATTCCAAGACACTTAATTCAAGAAACCCCCTCCTTAATTAGATAAATGCATAGAATTTTCACTTCTGCTATATCATTTGGAAACTCACTTTCCGAAGTTTCCATTCAAATCCTAGTCATTCTCAGGCATGTATTCCCTGACCTCACAGTGCCAGTTTACATAAGTAATTGCTTGTCTACAATTAAGCTGTAAATAATGCAATCACTCCACTCTTGTCCTGTCACTCTAATCCCAACCACAACAAATAGGGCTAATCACATACTTATTCAAGTGTGTAATTATTCACAGTTAAACTTCTGTCACTTTCATCCTGTTTGGAAACAGTAGAACACAACCTGTAATTAGCAAACGTTGCTGCAGGCACTTTTACTCTGAAATGTGCCATGGATTCAGCACCTATGTGAGCAAAGAACTAAATCCTTTGATCTAGGATCCTGGCATAGTTTCTTCCCCTTGGGCTATTCTATTATCAGCCCTCAATAAGGGAGAGAAATCAATGAGTTATTATGAAGTCAAATAAGCCTACTGCAAATAATTCATGTCCCCTTTGCCAGAGACTTTGTAGCATTTATATCATGCTTATATGCATGTGTGTATGAGTATGTATAACACTGTATATGTGTTAAAGTGTGTCTGAAGATCTACGAATCAATCTTGTATACACCTGATTTGGATTTTCATTGAAATGTCAGTAAAAATCTTAGTATTAACAAATTAGATTGTTGGTTATAGGTCTGGACTTTGATTTTCTTTTATATGATGTTTTATATGTTGGTTAGAATCTAAGACTGAAAAAGGATCCTTCTTGCTTGAAATGCAACCTTTCAGAGCATTATATTCATCAAAACAATTACAATAACAGTTGCAGAGACAACTGCATGGAGACATGCCACTAAAAAAAATAGTCATAAAGCAAATGCCTTTAAGTCATGTTCCAATTTATTGTACTGAAATCTTCCAACTAAAACCATAGTCTCATAATAAATTGAGTGCATCACACGTGTAGCATTAAACCATGCATGCCCTCATTTCATACTGTGTCAGGTTCTGTCACATGTACTCAGCTTGAGCTATTCCTTACTCTATCCCAAGGGCAGGTAAAGAACTACTCAGCCTGAACAAGGAGGCAGAATTTGTCCCATGGAGGAGATTGGAAAATTAGAAAGAACTCATTTGGCACCTGCCCTTAGCAGCAATACCAGAAGCAGATGGAATATGAGATTAAAACCAGGACCTGGTTTTTGCATTCTGGCAGATAAACAGATCATTTAGAACAGAGACTAAGAGAAGACACAGAAAGTAATTGCTCTAACACTTGTTTTCAGTTTATCAAAGAAAGGGGACCGTTCATTCTTTCCTCCCATGTCCTGTTTGCTGCTTCATCCTCAACATGGCTATGTCTTGTTTTATAACCATTCTCACGATCTAAAGTTGTTTTACACCCAGGAATGAGAGTGGGTTGACAAAAGATAACACAGATTGCAAATAAGCCTTCTCTATGGAGAGGCACTGGCTTGGAAATTCTTCATTAAATCATTCAACAGATGCATTGGCTAGTATCAGAGGTGAAATAGCTCCCCGTATAAGATCCTGTATGTTTAAAGTTGAGCAAGTATTTTTACTGGTGCATGTTAGTGTAAAGAGGGGAGGGGATTAATTTGAAGATGTTTCAGAAGACATTGAATGCAAGGAAGAAAGAGAAAAACAAGCTATCAGCCTACTTTCATGATCTGAATAGTCGGAATCATATACTATAAATTTGAAAATCATTGACCCTAATTGTTCAGTGCACCTAGTGGTCAGTTGGGAACAAGAAAAAGGCTGAAGATTACTTCCTAGATCTTAATGGTGCCTAGCAAACAGATTTTAACTCATGGATTTCAATAGAATGCTTGAGCATCCAATTGCCATGGAAACAGTCATACTGGATGGACTCTGTGACACTTAGCTACTTTGTTAGTTAGTTGCTGTCGAATTACAGTGATATGAAATTGCCATAGTCTCAAGATACTTTTTGAAATGGCAGTAGCTGCCTCCAAGTATAATGACTCACTTGAACAGTCTATATCAGCCAGAACAAAATGCTCAATAAATGCTTCCAATTTGACAGATATTCTGTTGGGGACCTATTATTTGCTGTCAATATGTTGCAGGAAGAATGCAGACGTGCTGGCCTTTGTTTACTGTTCAAGCTGCCTGCTAAGACCACGACCTTTTGCTGCCGATAATATACATATGTTGAACATTTGTTTAAACTGTCTTCCCACCACTGATAAACACAACCTTCCAGATTACATTATGCAAATTAGTTCTAATTCTATAAAATAGAATTTCATATTTTCCTACCTGGCAATGTTTCCCACAGCTTTGTGTTTCTGACAGTTTAAAAAATATGTAACCCTTGGAGGAAAGTGAGCAATTCACATAGTTATTGCATACAATTCTTCCACAACATCAGAAAATCTGTCAAACTGTCATTGCAAGCTACCATCTGAGAAGTTGCCCTTCAGAGTCTTAATTTCCTTTTCATTCCCCCTCACACCCCAGTAAGATTATTTACAAGACTTTGGCAACCACATCTGAAGTCAGTCTTGTCAGTTTACTCAAGATTTGTAAACTGCATGAGAGAAGTAGGATACAAAATATGCTGATAAGGACTTGGTACATTGGTAATGAACCTACCCAGTTTCTTGTTACCATTTGAGGGTAGTATGTGCCTCATCTCACCTCTTTGATTGGGTAATCAAGGATTTGCCTGCATGCTAAGTTTCTTTCTTAGGGTTTGGGGTTTTTAACTTAATTGCTCACTCTTCTGAATACAAAACAGAAAAGTCTGTTCCAATAAGTTTTCAGCAGTGCCAAATGTGTTGCAAAAAGGCATTTCATTAACTACCTTTTTGCTCCTTAGCTATGTGTTTCACAGAGGGGGTGGTAACAACCCTTCACATTTCATGACAAAAAATTGCTTTCTTTTTTGTTCACTAAGATACAGGATTTTGGACCCCTGAAGCTCAAAGCGATATTCACCTTGCTTACCAATCCACATTATTTTTCTCTCTAAAAGCATGTGAAACTGAACTAATGACATCATTATGGTTTCAATCCATCACACTGGAAACTGAGACTAAGAATATCAGCAGTGTCAACTATGAGCAATATGCTGAATGACTCAACAATGTAAATGTTATACTTCTTCAAAATCTGCAGAGATTTGGAGTGACTTCTTAGAAACTGTCATAAATTACAGAACCTCTTTCTAAGTCCAGAAGGCTGTCAAAATATTTGAGGTTTTCTGCTATAAAATTTCCTATCTTAAGAACTGCAGAAATATAGATAGATATATATCAAAAGATAAGTCTTAATCTAAATGCTGTTTTCTTAGTCCTGAATATATTGAAAGAGTTTACCTGATCAAGAATATGGATGATATGGATGTTTGTACACAGCTGAAGGCAAAAATATTTGATATAGTTTAAGGATTAACAAAATTAATTATGATATGTAATTAAGCTGAAAATTTGGAAATACATAGCACTTGCTATATATCATTTTAATTTGAGTTAACATTTTAACTCACTTGAAACACCTGAAAGCTCTTTGCCTTTTTGTGAGTAAAGGAAATAACATATTCTATATCTCATCAGTTGCTCTTCAGTTCTAGGAAAGATGAGACACCTGGTCATGAGTCACTTGGTGCTGGGTAGGGTAAATCCAACAGATTGTGTACTTTTTTGCAATATAAGAAATTCCATAGCAAAATAAATTTTATTCCTTGATATTACTTTTAGGAACCCATCATAGCTTAAACTACAAACAAGCAGCTCAGCAGATCTAGTAACATCTTGATGCTTGGGTTTTGGCATAAAGTTTCTGGAGCTGTAGCTTGAAACTCTAGGAAGTTAGTTCATCTGTGACCAAGTCAGTCATTGAACTCCAGGTAATACTGGACATCCACTCAGGAATGTTTTTTAAAAGGGTTTTGATCTCATACATTTGCAATTCTGGCTAGCAGTTAGTTTGAAAAATAGTCCAAATAATTTCAATGGGTGTACTTAAAAATGAAGATGTTTTTGCATTGAAGTAAGTATTTCAGAGACTGCTTCAGAATCTCAAATGTTGATCCGCCTGAGGTGACCACTAGAAGACAGGGGCCAGGGAAAAAATAAAATAGAGGCAAAGGGAAGAAGGTGGGAATTCCTAAGTGGATAGTTATAAAAATATTCTCCAAATAACTCTGTCAGGGTAGGCTTCAAAGTATTAAAATTTTCTTATGTAACATTTGCTGTATAATTCTGTAAAAAGGAAAAATGGCAACTCATCAATTTTAAACAGAAAATGGCAGATTGTTAGGTTTTTATGTTTCTCAGAAATTCTTACCAAGTGTCACTGCTGAAATAATAGCATTTGTGAGGACATACACCAACTTCATATTTCTGTGTTTCCTGTGGCACAGGACTATATATTTCCTATGCCATATATATACAGTGAATGTATTACTTATTTAAGTTGAAAAAATAAAGTACTCATAGATTTGTTATTTTGTTGTACAGTTTATGTCTGGTGTGCAAACTTTCAGTTTGTTTCTTTCTGCTATTTGTTTTTGTACACTTATTTAAATAGGCTCTCATGAAATGCAGAAGAAATTAAATATCCTATCCTCATTCATGCTAAACGAATTCATTCTGATTAACATTACTCAAATGAATACAAAAGTAATTAATCATCATTAGAAAGATATTGAAATGTTTCACCTGACTTTTTAAGCTTTAAAATACTGCTAGGCTGCATGACATTAGATATGAACCTACAGCTAAACCCCTAGATGCAACATTTCGGAAGTATTGGGTAAAGTCTACGTATGGAAGTAGACTGAGAATTTTGCTTGCATCTCTCTTTGAAAGTGATGCTTATTATGCATGCTCTTTTGAGTTCTTTATTTATTATTAATTGGTTTATATTTTCTAGTAGTTTCTAGCCACTCCCTTGAGTCAGAAGGCAGAAAGCAGCTATATGTCTGCATAAGCTTTTTTGGATATGTATGAGCTGGTATGAATAAAGTATTAAAATTCAGAAGTTACATAGTGGGGAAAAGTATGGTTAGCGGAGATGTGGATAATGTGTGCTTCTTTGACTTATTGTTCCTTCCATAAATAAAATAGAGAAACTGATCAGTAATAGTTCATAATGTCTCCACAGGTTTTCTTTCTAGTGATCAATTCAAGTTAATGTTATTTCCTAACTTCTTAGCCGAGGTATCTTTGCTGATCATAGGATAGTCAAAAATAAGTTTCTAGCACTTCAAATGTCTGTAGAATTGTTTTTATAATAAATTGCATATATCTCTGCATTTATTTCCCTTTATTTTATCACTGCTACACCTCCGCCTCACTCCCCCCTGCTATTCCCTGACATCTGAGTGTCAGCTGACATTGTGGAATGCTGAAACTATAGAATCACAGTACCACAGAAAGAGAAAGGCTGGGAAGGACCAAAGTAAGTCCTACCAAAGACAGGCAAACTGTGAGGTAAGATCAATTTACTCAGCCTTTAAGAAAGAAGAAAAGGTTTTCCTTATATTCACTTGTCCTCCTGCAAAGAGACTGACTCAGACATCTTGATAGGTATTGTCAGGCTGCTGTTAGGTGCCACCTAACATTTTCCCTTGTTCAAGGTGAGCAAACCTAATTTCTCCACCTATACTTCTTTTTTTTATTATCATGCTTTCACCAATTTATCCATCCTCATTTACTGTTGTTGGTCATTAAACTTGGTGGCTTAAGGAAAACTGAATGAATGTCTCCTACCATGGATTCCATCCTGGAGAATAAAGACTATTTGTGACTCGGTTTGAACCTGTGCAGTAGTTTGCCTAGTCCTGCTCTGCTGATATTCTCATCAAGACCGAGTTACCTCTAAATAGAAAGCACAGGTTTTATGAATTAATAATAGGGAAGTGAGTGCTTATGCACTACCATATTTCTCATCACACAGAATGACTGTTCCTTCTTTTGGAAATACTGTTGAAAAGAAAAAAATTAGCCATTGGTAGATGTGTGGGCAGAGTCACTATTTGCAACAAATGCATGAGAGGGCAAGGCCATTTCAGACAGAGGCTTTAACAGATCCTTTAGTGAACTGTTTGGTTGCCCATCTTGTGAAGATAGTCTAACCATATGTTCTTATCCAGTTCAGATTTCCTAGAAGGGAATGTGTAAATCTGTAATACGAGAAAAGGTAATTCTTTGGGTTTCAAGTTCCAATAAAATAGTTAAAATCTTGACCTCAGATTCAGAGTTTTGCTCTAGCTCTTCTGAACTTCATAGTTCTGGCTGTGAACTATAATTCTATTGTGAATTAGAATTCTCTGATAGAATTACAGAATTATATTATAATGTAAAGGTGAATAGATGAGGTTAAGTTGTCACTTCAGGCTGACGAAAGGGAAGTATCTGAGAAGGGTAACTGCCATATGATCATAAGGGAACTGAAGAATATTCTCCAGCATTTTCAGCAAACTGTTGATTGTTTTGGAAACAAGATGAAAAGGAGAGCAGTAATACCAACAAACTTGAAATTTCTCTGTATGATCTCATCTGCAAAAATTGTTCTGCATGTGAATAGTCACAATAGTGACAACACACTAAGTTTGTGCTTGGCTTATGTAGTTTAAATAAGGACCTCTGGGTCTCCTAGGCCTTGCTTACTCACCACAAAATAAGAAATAAGAATACTGCTTTGAATTTCAGTTCTAGTATCTACTTAAACATTTTGTCATATCAGAATGTCCCAATAAAAAAAGCCTTCAACATGTGATCTGATCTGTGTAATACCACCATCATGAGAAACGGTTGCATACTGATTTGTCTGCAGCTTTGCTGAATGGTTTATAGTACAGTGAGTGGTAATCACATTAGCTGCCTTTATCACTTGGACTGTAGGTTGCATTAACATAATACAATTTTATAGCTTTAAGAAATGTTAAACAGAATGAAGGCAAGCAGCTCTTCACTAATGGATTTACAACATCTCTTATCCCTGCTCAGCTACAATGTCTATAATCAGAACATTACTTGCATTTTTTTTAGAAAGAGCTTTTTATTTCAAACACCATTATTCTGCTAAATATTTATCATCTAACCAGTTTGAGAGATGCAGAAACTTCTTTTGTCCTTAATCCTGATTTTAAGTTATTTTTTTTCTCAAATACATCCATAATAGATATACATGTATATATACAACTCTGTAAGAGAAGAAGAGATGAAAAAGTCTCTGAACTATGTGCATACCACTGAAATTTAGTGTAAGTTTATAACTAATTTGCCTTGGGTCTTTTAAAAACCTCTGTTTTTCCTCTAGGTATCTTTGGTAGCTTTGTTTTTTCTGGTTAGGAAAATAAATAAATAGCAAAAGGAATCTAATTTGTCTTCTCACCCAAATCACCTGCCTGCAGTAAGGGGAAAGAACACTGCAAAAAAGAACTTGTTCCTATTCTGAAGGGAATTGGAATGAGTAATATTAAAAGCATATTTTCCTTGTGTCCATGATCTGACAGAAGCGTGAAACTGGAAAATAAAAATGACAGGCATGATTGAAATAATCCTCATATGCTTAATCCCTTATTCAATATAAATTTTTTTGCCAATCCCAGTAGAAATAATTTTTAGTACTAGCCAGACTCTGAAATTGCTCTGTGCAAGTAGTTCATAAGAGGATGTATATATCATCATCATTCCTGTGTAGCCTCATTGTTTCAGGGCTGTCAGTGTTCTTAAACCTTCATTTGCAGTTGTATTCAAGCTTTTCACGTGCTAAAGATCTGATCCACAAATAACTAGCACCGGTGAAAACAGAGAAGGAATCTAGTCTGCTCTAAGACTCTCACCTCCTTTTAATCATCCTCAATGTTACGTCTTCTTATTTTGGAATATGGAATGCAATTGCAGCCACAAGTTCTGACTGTTCAGACTAAGCATTTCCAGACTGATTTAGGACCTGGGACAAGGGTCTGACAGTAAAGAATTTGCTCACACTGAATCTTCATGCAAGATATCCCTAGAAGTCACCGTGAGTTGCATGTGAGGTGAGGGTATAGGAATGGCCTTAAAGCCCTTCTCAATTAGCAACTGTTTTACTATAACTGGCTTCCAGGAAGCAAATGAGGATGACAGATTTTAAGCCTTACATCTATTCTTTTGCCTATGGAATTCACTGTTCTATGGTTGGTACTTTTTCATAAGTGATTTGCATTTATGACTGATTTACATCTTCCCAAGTCAAAAAATATATGTGGTGAAGTTATGCTAAGGAAGGGAGAATGAAGAAGAAATTTTATGGTCACTTTACCAGACTGTTCATGACAATGGTATTGTTTTTTCATGTAATTTAACTTGTTCTGGAGAATTGGCACCTGGGAATCAGCCACACAGGAGTGTATTGAGAAGCTGATACTCCTGCCAACCTTGTGGCTGTCCCAGAGGGTCCACCTGTATTTCCAAAAAGTTAGTGAGTCATGCAAAAAGAGTCAGAAATGAGCTGGCAACCCCACCGCTTTCTTGTTCAGGGCTTAGTGTTTGTTCTCTTTTAACAAAACCATGGGAACTTATATCTTCACCACAGGATTTATGGCTTTCTTGCCTACTTGTCTGATTGTACTCAGAAGTGTCAGATATTTTAAGGTATCTCTTGTGTTGAACCTTTTCCTAATGAAGTAAAAATAATTCAACATCTGTCAAGCATGGGCCTTTGTTTATTATTTTATACCATCTAAAGTTGGTTGGAATTTTTCAATCAGCTGCTGTTGAACATCGATATCCTTTCACCTTTGGAGATTACTCATGGTGAGAGAAATGTAACTGTTTTGAAAAAGCCTTCCTAATTTTGATGCATAGTTATATAAAATTATCCTCATCTTCCCTGTAGATGAACCAGTGGAGCACACATATTTGGGCGAATTTTCACTTACACACTGTGTGTGTATATATACATACATAAAATTTCCGTATGTATTTAACATTATTTTGTTTCTTTTCCTCTGGTGCTTGAAGAAAATACATGGTCTCCAGGCTAAAATTTAATCTAAGAATCAGCATCAATTAATTGCCAGTTCCAGCTCTGATACTAACTGCAGCAGAAGTGTCTTGCAGTTTTCCTGTACCTCAGATTATCATCTAAGAAGAAAGTAGAGATGAAAGGTTGTTAAACTTTCCTCTTTGGGGTGTACAAGAGACTTGTTATCTTCAGCATAGAGGCAACAGGTTCACACATTATTATCAACACTGGAATAAACTCACTAACTACTTAGATGCAAAGTATATTAGGAAATCTACGATTCAATTATTCCAGTGAACATGGGATGCATCCCTTGAAGAACCTCTGCCTGGACTTTGTCAGGAAAATGCGTGGTTAAGTGTTGCAACATCTATAGCTTCCTACTTCCTAGTGCCAGAAATCAGCAGTTGAAAGATGTGATTCACAGAAAACAACAGTTGGCCTGCTATAGTGGACTGCCTGCTCCCTTTTGATCTCTCAAAGGGAGACATGTGTGGCACTGAAGAGTTTGAGGGTTAAAATATTTGCTACTTAAGAAACAATTTGGACATTAAAAGGAGTCTTCATGTAGCAGATTTCATTCATCTGCGTAACACAGTAAGCTTTGATTTAGGCAATCAAGATTTTCTTTATATTTAATTGTGTACACTGTTTTTCATTCAGTCAATGAGTTGGCAGCTTTTCATGTATTTTTAAAGTCTCATGAGTTCATGATCTGAAGTGCTGTTAATTATCAATTAAATTTTCTCGGAGTAGATCGTAAAAAGTTCAGATGAACCCAATTATGAAGAATGCAGCTTCCTTCTGCACCTCTAGGCTCAATTATTTCAAAGTATATGATAGCATGGGAAAATAATCAAACTTTTCATATCAGTTATAAATGTGTTTCTAAAGCGAGATGCTAGAAAAGCCAGAAATGAATAATGCAAAAGTGAAATTAATAGAATTACATTATTCTTTGTTTGGCTTTTTACTCCCTGCACGGTCAAATGCTATTTTCACCAAAGAGATGGCCTTGTAGATTTATAGACCTTTTTTATCTGAGATATTTTTCTTTAGAAATCCTTCCACTACTAGAGGCTTGCTATAAATGCTGTATTTCTGTGAGCCAGTTATAAGCACTGTAGTATAATTTGGATACTTATTTTGCTAGTTAAATACTCAGGTCTCTCAGTTTCATAAGAAAATGCAAAGTTTCCACTTCCCATTATGTCTTCTTATTTATCTCACATGGTCAACACATTTCCACAGCATCATAAATGTCCACAAGGTTATGAACGTACATGATGAGAGAACTCTGCTGACCTGAGTTTATTATCCCCAACACATTATGCTACTGAAATAAGACAGTGGAAGTCATTTCAAGAAAAGCTTATCAAGCAGGTTTTTAAATATTCTGTCCTAAAAGAAAAAGAAAACAGGTCCTGAAGGAAGGTGCTTGAAGCAAGGAAAGATGAGCAGTGCTCAGGAAAGCTATGTTGGCTTTGCCAGAAGGCATGAGAGGCAAATCTATTCAAGGCTGGATTAGATAGGTAATTTGTCTGAAGGCCTAAGAAATGTACAACTTTTAATACAAATGAATCTCCCCAGCCACTGAGTTTATTTCCTTGTTTGGAAAACAAATAATACTACTTTCAATGGTCTTGATTGAAATAGCAACCATGTTATAGCTGGGTTTTGGCCCTGCTAGCTGTAACAAAAGGCTGTCCAAGCACTAGTCTGACAGGTGAAAGAATTTCAGCATTCAGACTCAGGTGTATTCATGAGCAGTTTGCAGTCATTTGTCCTTTAGCTTTAGTAACCCATTTATTTGTTATTTCTGTATAATACAGTAAGTGTATTTGTATTTACAAATAACATTCTTTTCTTGAGATTTTCATTCCTTTGGTTATCCTAGTAGCACTTACCTTTACAAATGCAGATTAAATAATTTGTTTCCTTTTAATATGAGTGTTGTGCAGAGTGAAACTAATATTTCAGGTTTTCTACCAGAAGCATTTGTCTCTGCGAATTCTAGAATGACACTTACCTTTCTCTCAGCTGTTTTCTGTTGGTGACAGTGTCATCTTCCAATCCACTAATAAAGTCAGCTTCCTTTCATTCATTTCCGGATGATGATCCTTCAGTTTATGACAAATTCTTGCTGTAACCCTTACTGTTCTTCACTGGGTATACCGGACTGTTACATTTGCTCCTATTTCCATTATTGCACTCCCCATGGCTTCCATGTTTTCAGGAAGCAGGTTAAGGAAAGGATTCATCAGTTTCTTTGCAGTTCTCATTACTTCTGTTTGCTTCTAGATCTGCATCAGATTTATCTTCTAATGAAAATCATAAGTCTTTGTCGTCTCCCTTGTATTTTGTTCCCAAGGGCCTGCTTCTTATAATCTTCCTGCTCTCCCCTTTTTCTTTTATTGTTAATTTAGATTCTTTAGCATAAAACACAAGAGTTCTATTGCTAGAGACACTTTACATTTGATGACTAACTATTTGGATCAGCTTTCATCTTGATACTTGTACATTACTGTGCAGAACAGAATTGTGCTTATGATAAGAGTATATGTGACAACAGAAACAATAAAAATATGGTGCACATGCATGCTAAAAACCTTTAGCATAACAACAGGGCATTAAGCCTGTTCTATGCACAGTACACTTGTCTCATTCTAAATAAACACATTTAAACAACTTGATAAAGCACAACTAGGAGATATTTTTGCAGATGTGTCAATCCTGAGATGCTGGATATTTAATGCTCATTACCTACAGTCATAATATCAAAGAAAACTGTCTTTAGTGAAGTGGTGGCTGATCTCAGCTTTTATGATGGGAAAAATATTAGACTTTTTCATGCATTTTAAAACCTTTTAAGAGTGATGGTGATGAGATAGCTTTTCTGTTAGTATGGTTATTTCCACCACTGCAGTGTGGCACTGAAGCGTTCTTCTATGGCAATCGCTTTTTACAGGATAAGATTGGCATATATATAGAATCATAGAATCATAGAATAGTTAGGGTTGGAAGGGACTTTAAGACCATCTAGTTCCAATCCCCCTGCCATGGGCAGGGACACTTCCCATTAGTGACACACCTGAGTCAGAGTCTAATACACTTTGAACTATGAAAATATATCTGAGAGCTTTCTAAGATGAAATTCCTTAAACAAAGAAAATAATAGACACTTGCAAACTCAGCCTTGGTAGACCAAAACAAATGACCATAATACTAAAAAAAATGAGATATCACTCTTTTGTGTTGATGACAATCAGCACCATCTTTATGCATCAGGGGAGGTTAAGATCGCGTATTAGGAAAAACTTCTTCAATTAGAAGGTGATCAGGCATTGGAACAGGATTCCCAGCAATTCACCATCCCTGGAAGTATTCACAAGCCATGAATGCGACCCTTAGTGACATGTTTTAGTGGTGGACTTGGCAGTCCTGGGGTTAAATGTTGGACTTGATGATCTTAAAGGTCTTTTACAACCTGCTTGATTCTATGATTCTGTGATAAGTCTGGGTAAAATATCTGGGTTTTTATTTCTTCTGGAAGCCAAACCTCTCACCCCTACTCCTCTCAAGTTCCTTATTATTCGACCATGAAGCAGCTTCATATTCATAGAATCATAGAACAGTTAGGGTTGTAAAGGACCTTAAGATCATCCAGCTCCAACCCCCCTGCCATGGGCAGGGACACCTCCCACTAAACCATGCTACTCAAGACTCTGTCCAACTTGGCCTTGAACATTGCCAGTTGGCCTTGAACATCCCTGGGCAACCCATTCCAGTGCCTCAGCACCCTCACAGTAAAGATTTTCTTCCTTATATCCAATCTAAACTTCCCCTGTTTAAGTTTGAACCCGTTACCCTTTGTCCTATCACTACAGTCCCTAATGAAGAGTCCCTCAACAGCATCCCTATAGTGCCCTTTCAGATACTGGAAGGCTGCTGTGAAGTCTCCACATAGCCTTCTCTTCTCCAGGCTGAACAGACCCAATTTTCTCAGCCTACATTCATACGGGAGGTGCTCCAGTCCCCTGATCATCCTCGTGGCCCTCCTTTGGACTTGTTCCAAAAGTTGCATATCGTTTTTATGTTGAGAACACCAGAACTGCACACAATGCTCCAAGTGAGGTCTCACAAGAGCAGAGTAGAGGGGCAGGATCACCTCTCTCGACCTGCTGGTCACGCTCCTTTTGACGCAGCCCAGGACGCAGTTGGCTTTCTGGGCTGCGAGAGCACACTGCAGCTCATGTTCATTTTCTCATCGACCAGCACCCCCCAGTCTTTCTCTGCAGGTCTGCTCCGAATCTCTTCTCTGCCCAACCAGTAGCTGTGCCTGATGTATGAAGGCGTTTTCAAAATTGGGTATTTCCCTTGGAGGTCAGGTTTTCATGGCTGACCTCAGATACCTTTAGGTTTTAAGGAAGCCAGTGTTTTCACACATTTGAAAGGCTGTCTCTTACGTGCTATCACACAGCAAAACTTTGGTAATTGCTGGAGATGCTTATGCTTTGGGTTTTCTTATTTTTAGGTTCAGCAGATATCTAGAATTTTTATTTTGTCCAACAGTTGCTCACGTGTCAGTATTTTTTGCATATATGTATACACTAAAGAAGCTTCCGCTCTAATATGTATCTCATATCAGCTGACATGTATCTTTCCTTATCTGTATTACAAAACTCATTTGAAAATTGCATTGTGAAAACACATCTATTTCCTTCCAAAAGGAGAGCAGGAAATGAGACTAAAATTATCCCTTGTTTTATCAATTAGCAGTTAATAGACTTATGCTTTGAAAGTTCTAGGTTTGGTTTATACTCTACCCCCTCTGTTATAGCTCTCTTCATTTTTCTTAAGTGACTGTTAGTCATCAAGCCATACCAAAGGCTACTATTGCTTTTGAAGGTGCTCTATTTTGCACAGTCTAATTAAATGCTTACTGAGTAAAAGGGAAAAAAAAAGAAGTAAAACAACCACTAGGAAGAGAAGTAAGAACAAAATTTTAGTGTCATTGAGCACCTTACATAATGAGTTTAAATACTAAATACAGCAGGGAAGTTCCTATCCTAGAATACGAACTACCCTGGTATTATTAATATTTGCTTAGAAAATAGAAGAAGTTTCAAATCCTAGAAGGCATTGAAACAAGTGCTGCAATCCCTATGTTACTGCTTCAGAAATTAGGAGTGTAAAAAAGTAGGTAATATACTTCCTGAGAGCTCTGTGGGACATGTTCACAACAAGTGAATAGCTTCTGGAAGTATCTGAAATTGTGGATAGAAGTAGTTGAAATTGTGGCACCTGCCTATTAAGGGCCTAAAGTTAGGCAACTGAACACTGTGAGACTGAAAAGATTCTCTTCTACTTGGGCTCTCTTTCTGGCTACCCTGGACACATATGCTGGTTTCTGCAGACTTTTGTCTGAAATCATTAAATTTGTACTGCATATAGAAACTACATATTTAACTTTGGGCTGTCAAAGTCAACAAAACAGCTACATTGTAGTGTAGAAGACAACTAAAGTATCAGAGTATTTAAGTGTCTAAAGATGTAAATGGATGCTTAGTGTGATCTCAAAGGTATTAAGCTTAATGATCTTACTGGGTTTTTCCAAAAATGATAGAGCATCCTTCAACCTGTAATTACCCACAGTGAAAACTGGCTCACAAAACAAGCAAGACTTTGTGTTCCCAAGTCAGATTATCACTGAGCCTTATACTCGTAAGTCTGGAATATCCGATCCCTTGAGATGGCTTGTAGAATTTGGATAGAAAAAGCAGAAACATGATTTTTTACATTGGCTAGAGTTAAACTAGAAGCAAATATATTTATCTGATGTCTGTTATGTGGATGGTCTTAAATCCTGCCCTGAGTCAGGAAAGAATCAGCAAAAAATTGGCATGCCCTCTTCCAGATGAATTTGACTAGTTTAACTGAATTGGCTTGTAGAACACATAATTTGTTAAAGCTAATGTGATATTGGGTGTAAATATGATTCAGCAAAGTGTCTTCCTCATGTTAACTCTGAAAGAAGTGACTTATATGTATCCTAGCTGATCCTTTACGCATGGGAGAGACATAAGGCTACATGTGGTTATGGAGATACTTAGACCCATTTAATCATAACCATATCTTCAGGAACTGCATGTGCAAAATGGAAAAATATTCTAAGAGGCCAGGCTTTATACTTTTTTTGGATGAAGGTTTTATTATTTTCCCAAATGCACGTATGTACCTCTGAGAGACAAAACTTTCTTCTATTCACCTGAGACTGAGGTGTAATTAGTTCACGTACGAGACTTAATGGAAGTTTGCTCTTTGTTGTATGCCTTCTTGACACCCTCATTAACCAGCAGTGGGAACCATTCATGCATATGAGTAAAGAAACAGATGATGCCTTCCTTTATTTTTTCCCATCCTTCAAACTGCATTCACTTCCCATCGTTCAGGAACTGCACTCTGAGAGCATTTGTTCAATATCATTCCTATTTTCAAATAGTCAATGAGAGAACAGATTAAGATTTAGAGGAGTTAAATGAAATCACCAAGAAAAAAATAGCTCAGATATCACGAAAAATGACTGATTTAAGGGAAGACTGCCCAAAAGAAGCTGTAAGAGGCCTTAATCTAGAGGTATGCAAAATTTCATTAAAAGAATTAGCTATCAGAAAGACTGCATTAGGGAAAAAGGCAGTGAGCCTAGGCAGGTGACCAGGTTTACAGCAGGGCACTACTGTTGCCTTTTAATATACTCCTAACCACAGAGCATCAGAGCTAGCAAGACCATCCATTAAAAGCTTCATTAGAAATGTGGTAGGGTACTAATATTGATCACCATCATTTATATAAAAGATTACATAATGCCCTTGTCCATGTAGTCAGTAAAACTAAGAGTTTAAGCCCATATTTTCTAGAATATCTTAATCACCATCAGGTTCCTTTTGGGTGGGGAGATATTTTTTCAAAGTACAAATAAAAAATGCAAAATTCATGACCATGGAGAAGAAGAAGGGGACAAAATTCTATTTTCTGTGGGTTCAGAAGACAGTGGCCAGCAGTCTTAGATTCTGGTCTCCTCAAGGAATGACACTTCTTGAATGACAGCATCTCCTCCATTACTGGTGTGGCACAACTTCAGCACAGTTCCCTGGTGATGGTCAGATGATTCTTTTAGCATGATATACATTTGGCCACCTTGAGGATGAGGGAAAAGAGTCAATCCAACCCTACTGTTTTCTGGATGAGTACATCAGTTGGTAACCAGTAATTGAAACAGGAAAACCTTCTCCCCTTCAACCTGTAAAAGTGGCTGTAGCAGGACTTTCTAAGGTTTAGACTGGGAAGTCTTAGCAGCAGCTGTGGGCCAATGTGGTTTAAAATGAAACATGGCAACAGCCAAAGACAACTGGATTTCTAGGGCTGAACAAAACTCAAAACTGTTACTTTTGTTATTTTTGCTTAGGTAGTCATTTTATTTTTTTTTACATTTGCTTACACTCTCAGACTCTTAGACTTAAACCACATGCAATGTCCCACTTTTCAGCTTCAGTTCTTTTGTGACAGCATATTCCAAAATTTGCCTCTTTTATAGCACTAACTGTGAGAGAAAGCTATAGCTGGGCTTCATGACTTATTTGGCCTTTGGTGCCCTGTGGATAAGTTTGATTCCACTTCTGTATATGCTGCATATATCACATTTTGGGTATTTTGCCTGAGAAAACACTTCATTTGTTGTATCGTTAAGAGCTGGTGCCAAGTCTAAAGACTTCAAAGACTGGGTTATTTTCTACCTTCAGGATTCAGAAGGGGGAAAAAAAAAAAAAAAAAGGGAGAGGAAGTGTAAGACAGTTTATTGGCCTTTTCACGTACTTCTTCGTATCTTTATATCCCTCTAAGTCCTCATGAATTTAAAGATTTCTAATTTATTTTAACTTAAAGTGACATAACCTAAAGCAATGTAAACAGTGAAAGGTAGAATAGGCAATTACCAATTTAACAGCAGGGTTCAAACTTAGATGCTTCTGGTAATTCCTACAGTCCAGGAACAAAAGAAACATAAGTATCCACTCCACGTTCCGAAATGCAGCTTCCTGTTAGCCTACCAAAGCAAAATTTCAAAGGCAGTTATTGAATAGAATCCCATCTATATGACTGGTAAAAATTCATAAAAATATAGCAGCCTAAAATGTCCAGGGAAGATCTTTATCTTGCCAACTATGCTACATTAATATTGCTGAATGTAAAATGGAAGTGAACACTGATTCTTCTAAAACAAGACATTTTTTTCATATTAATGCACTCCGATATGCTTCATACCTCTCGTCCAAGAAATTATCATTCCATCAAGCACTTAAAATTTCATGATTGTGTTATAGTTCAAAAGTTCTTAATGCATTTTACAAATGCTGGTTAGAAGGATAAAAATTAATGTGATTTTGGTTCCTTTTTGTTGTTTGATTTTTTTTTTTCCCCAGCTGATTTAATGTAATTGCCAGAATTATAAACAGCTGGGTTTTTACCATTTCTTAGACTGCATCAATGCCATTATGTATATTACCATCATCTCAGGGCTTACTGCTGGGAGTACAGCAAACTATAGGGCTCTTTCTCCACTTCAGTACTTGCTCCTTGATTCCTCTGCATCTCATATAATAACTTTTCCTACATAGGCTTTCTGGTAGCTAGGTAAACAAGGGAAATGTTCAGATTGTCTCCCTAGCTGTTCTGGGTAGGAACATCTTGGGAATGGATTTTCTTTTTCCTTTGGTAGAAAGGAGTACAAAGGCAATTTAAGCAACAGGACTGTGAATCCCCCTTAAGTGATGAAGTGCTCATACTTCACCATCACAGTGGTAGTGGTGATTTATGTGACCCTCTAAAGTAAAAGGCTAAAGTAAAAGGCAGAATTACATAAACACCAGTTGAAGTAATTTTCAGTCTGCAGCCTTACTGGAGGTGCTCAAAATTGAGAGCTCTTCTTTTAACACCACTTTGATTCTTATAGCACATCAGTGAAATTAACTAAGAGATTCTTGAACTAACTCACACTCACTGAAACTTTGTAATATTTTGATTGCATAGATCTGTTGTAAAAATATTGTGAGTATGAAAGAATATAACAGTCCTGATGACAAAGGTGAGATCTACCATATTATCCAAGAACTATTTACACTGCCAAATAATGAAAATGGAAAACTGAGTAGCTTTAGTACTAATGCACAGAAAGAAATTTAATGAGATGTCTCCAAACAACAGTGACAAGCTGTCATATGAAACTATCTGATGGTGCCTAAACATAGGTGATACTACTCATTTTAAGTTAGATATGCTAGATATAGACACTTGCTACAGTTTACCCGATGTCCTTTACTGTAAGGCACTGGAACAGGCTGTCCAAGGAAGCTGTGAAAGCTCCATCCCTGTTCAAGGTCAGGTTGGACAGAGCCTTGGGTGACATGGTCTAGTGTGAGATGTCTCTGCCCATGGCAGGGCGGTTGGAACTAGATGATTTTAAGGTCCTTCCCAACCATTGTATGATTCCTGAAAGCCTATTTCCCTGTAGAGTGACCATATTTTCCCTAATAAAGATTATCATCTCTGCCAGGCTGAACTGTATCTACAATAATTAACTTATTCAAATTGATTATGGAATATGGCTTAGAAGGAATAGTGTGCTACTCAAGTGATATTTTCTTTCATATGTCTTTTATACAATTTGTTCTTTGCTTTGACCTCTGAAGGGTCTCACTGAATGGTAAACTCCACTCATCTTATTAAGACAAGTTCCAGACTACAACGCCTTATCTGTGTGAAGAGCACATTACACAACATGGACACTGCTGCAAAACCAATAATCATAATGCTGACAGTTCCAATTTTCTAATGTTTTCCCTATACAGCGCCAGATTATGCTTATACCTACACAGAGGCCTTTTTAACATCAGTAGAACTGACTTATGTAAGAACAGTGGGTTTTGGGACATACAATACTGGTATAAACAAAGAAGTAGCTTTTTTACACTGAATATAGCTCAGCCATGAACAGTTTCATATTCTTTGAGGAGGGACTTCTATACAGAGATTATTCATTTTTGTCAGACCTTGCCTCCAGAAATTTTGTTTCCTCCTAAGCCATACTGTTTTTAAGGAGGGTAGCTACCAACAGCTTCACTGCTGCAAGCATTCCTTTATAGTGAAGACCTGCTATATAACTATGATGGTATTCTCTAACATTGTATTAGCAACATAATAATGTTTGACTTACACCTTCTAGAATACATACCTTCTTCCATACAGCACTTGAACTTTGAAATTTCCTCGTCTTTCTTAGCCTTTCCAAAACTACTTTTTTGGCATGCCTAATATTTTATATTGCCAATAGGTTTGTGTAGGCTGTGATACAATAAGCATCATGGCAAATATATTTCAGGTTTTGCAACAATATATGCCAGAGTTCAGACCAATCTCTTGTGAATGTGGGAGAAAGCTTTTTGCACATGTGCTATTCTTTGCACCAGCTCAAGAGAAAATGAGTCTAGAACCTAAACTGCCAGTATTCTAACACTGTAATTTTGTGGGGTTTTTACTTTCCTTGAAGGAGTTGGCAGAGGAGCTTGCTAAGCCACTGTCCATCATCTATCAGCAGTCCTGGTCTAGTGGGCAGGTCCCAGGGGACTGGAGTTTGGCCAACATGACATGTCTCTACAAAAAGGGCAGAAAGGAGGACCCTGGGAACTACAGGCCTGTCAGCCTGACCTCAGTGCCAGGGAAGGTCATGGAGCAGTTGATCCTAAATGAGAACATAAAGCATGTACAGGAAAACTGAGGGATCAGGCTTAGTTAGCATGGGTTCATGAAGGGCAGATCCTGCTTGACCAACCTGATCTCCTTGTACAATAAGGTGACTTGCATGGTTGATGAGGGAAGGGCTAAACACATTGTCTATTTGGTTTTAAATGGATCACTTGACACTGTCTACCAAAGTGTTTCACATGAGAAACTGGCTGCTCATGGCCCAGATAGGAGAATTCTTCGCTAGCTTGGAAACTGGCTGGCTGGTCAAACCCAAAGAGTGGTGGTAAATGGCATCATATATAGTTGGCAATCAGTCACTACTGGAGTTCCTCAGGGCTTGGTATTGGGGCCACTGATGTTTAATATCTTCATTGATGATCTGGATGAGGTGAATTTGAGTAAATTTGCAGACAACACCAAGTTGGCTGGGAGTGCTGATCTGGAGGGCAAAAAGGCTCTGCAGAGGGATCTGGACAGGCTGGATTGATGGGCAGTGGCTAGCAGTATGAGGTTCAACAAGGCAAAGTGCCGGGTCCTGCATTTGGGCCACAACATCTCCATGCAACACTACAGGCCTCAGGAAGAGTGGCTGGAAAGCTGCCTAGCAGAAAAGGACCTGGCCGTGCTGACTGACAGAGCTGAACATGAGCTAGCTTGTGCTCAGGCACCAAGAAGGCCAACAGCATCCTGGCCTACATCAGAAATAATGTAGCCAGCAGAGCCAAGGCAGTGATCATGCCCCACAATTGGCACTGGTGAGGCTGCACATTGAATACTGTGTTCAGTTCTGGGCCCCTCACTACCAGAAAGGCACTGAGGTACTGAAGTCAGTCCAGAGAATGGCAAGGAAGTCTGCACGGCATAGGTGCACACAAAAGAAAGGAGTAGAAAAAAACAGGGATTAAAAAAAGTGTAGTAGAAGGTCATGTGCTCACAGTTAAAATTTTGACTTCGCAGAAGTCTTATCACTGACTTTAGCAAAGCTGAGATTTCCCACTGAAAATTTTAACGGAGAAAAGGCGACCTACTAATTATGGCCATGTATGGAACAATGGAAAGGATCAAGCCTGGGTACTTGGATCACACATTATGACTGTCTGTGGAATTGTCCCTTACCTAAAGAATTCATGTTTTTAAAATGTGCACACTACGGGTCAAACAAGAATTTGTGCAGAAACTACTGGCAGCACCTTCCTTTAAAGGTCAAAGACAGCCAGGTTCAAGATAAATCATGACTGGAAAAATGGGATCTTTTGATATGAAAGGGTTTCCAATTATACATTTTATCATACTGCTTAAACCACAACACATATTAAAAAAATATATATTAAAATAATGGCACTAGATAATGTCCTTTAGACAGAAGAATCTGGTAATGAGACATGGCCTCACAGGTGGAAGCCTAGGCGGAATATATTTTATACTCCTTTGCAGACTGAGAGAGGACAGGGAGAGGCATGAGGTATTTAAGGCCAGGTTGGACAAAGCCTTGGGTGGCATGATTTAGTGGGAAGTGCCCCTGCCCATGGCAGGGGGGTTGGAATTATATGATCTTAAGGTCCTTTCCAACCCTAACTATTCTATGATTTTATGATTCTATGTGTTACATATAAGCAAGTAGAAGTTAATTTCTAGTTCTACTGAAATCAGTGACAGCTACGTAAGTATTTTCTTCCTATAGATAGAGTAAATCCTCAGACACAATGGGTTTAACCGGTTTGACTTTGCATGTCCTTGCTTTAAGTAGCACAAACACTATGACACACTGCATCAAGTGAGTCTGTGGTCAGAATTATATGTAAAATTGACCACTACAATAACTTTTTTAAAAATTCGACTCCTCAGGTAGTAGTGCAGCTTGCAATTGAAATATTATTCAATTATGCTCAGAAACAACGAAATTAATTATTTACAATTATTATAATTGGTCTTCTAATATAGCTCTATACAAAGACCAGATGATACATAGCTAGAATGATCCATTTGCTAGTTCTCTGAGATAGGATATGGGAGATGTTAACTTACCCTTAGTCCCAGTTTTCTGAATACTTCTGCAGAAAGTGCATTATTATTTCAAGTGAGCTGGACATAAAAATTCTGGTAAGACAAAGTTGTGTCAAAATTAAAAATCATTAAGTGTAACATATGGAGGGGAGGGGGGGACATTTTGGCACTGATATAAAGGAAGATGTGGGGTCCAGGGAAGTGTTCTTTGCTGAAATTAAAAGCATATATATATACCTACACCTACACACTGGAAACAAATGCTACCTGTTTTCCTGACCACTCTATAGTTCAAAAATCTGTGCTGTATTTTCCTGGGCTAAGGGTGCTTGTTCTATCAGTCAAGACAGATAACTCTGTCCATCAAAATTTAGCAAAACAGAACATATTTGATTTTTATTTTACTTTGTTTCTTTTTTATATTAAGCAACTATATTTTGAGTATGGGCAGAAATGGATGGGAGTCTGAAAACACACACAAGCATATTTCTTAAAATAAAAAGGTAAATGTTATCCAACCAGGCCATTTGATTTCCTGTAAAACAATTTTTAAAAATAACAGAAACTTGCAAACTCACCTTTATCACATTAAATAGCTCCTTTTTTTTTTCTGTTACAGATGTTAGAAAGTGGAAAACACAAATTAGATCAGTTTGTCTCATATTAAAGACAAGATAAATGGGAATGATGTCATTCCAGAACACCACAATATTAGGACTGCATATGCTGTATGCACTCAATGCTTTAACAATATGTATAGAAGCATTCTTAGGGCATACTCATATTGATTTATTTTGAAGGAATAAAATATGAAAAGCAGTACAGGAAAACTGGTTAATAGCGGGATACGTATTAAAACTGTGCCTGCATGCCCTTTATTGCTGTTGATGTAATAACTGTATTTGGAAAAGTTGGAAGTAGTTTTATAGAAGAAAAATCACCAGGTTTTGCTCAGTGATTTTTGTATGTACAGTATTTAGGATATACACATCTAAACTGAAATTACATTGTTTTTTAACTGCTTGCAACAAAAAAGGCTAGTAATCATGTTATTAATTTATTTAAAAAGTTTTTTATTCTGGACAATGCTTTCTGGAGTATGCCCTCCTGTATAAGCCAATTAAACTCTTTTGAAGTTTTATCCTTGGTATCTCTATCCAAAGTTAACCTTACTGGGGAATGCCCATCTATTAACACTGAACTTCGAACACGAGAGGTTGATACAATGACTAATTTTAAAGTACGCATTCTGAACTAGTACCCCCCTTTTTAAATATTGATGAAAGCAGACTGCAACTTCAACCATACCTCATGGTAGCTCAATTTAACAAAATAAACCCTCATCACTGTTGCTAGAAGTGATTGTTTTCTTGCCGGTACTTTCACTAGAACAAAGACTTCCATTTCACCAGAAGCCAAATTAAATCAAAGCTTTAAAGACCTTTAGCTCCCTTGGATAATCTTTTTAGAATACCTTTTTTCCCCTAAGAAAAAGCCTTCAGTCTGGGCAAATAAGACTACCATAAATATTTCTGTTAGCTTTTATACTTGTAGAGTCAATCACTGGGGCTGGAATCAGTCACTTCAACTGTTAGTAGTTTCTTATTTAATTCTACTCACCACTGAACACTAGTTTGGCTGTTTCAAAACCTAGAATCTCCACAAAACAAGACTGTGTAAACTTTTTGATTATCCTGTGAATAATATTGATGAACATGCAAATATGCAGATAGCATTAATAGTGATATACCTGCCTATATGTGGGCAAATTTGGACTACTGATTCAATGCTGAGTCTTTTTTTATATCCATTTTTGTTTTGCTTAAGCACATGAATTAAAGATTTTTTTTGTATATTTGTAAATAGAAATATGCATGTTCAGTTAAAATTGGAATTAGCATTTTTCAGCAGGAGTTCTGCTTGAACATAATGTAGACAAACTCTTTAGAAAAAGAGCAGACACCTGAACCCATGGATGCCACGAACCCTACTAGTCCTGCTGATGCTGGGACCAAAAATTATCCAATTCCTGACATAAAATTATTCTCAGTGATGACACTTCATTGTCTCGATGACCTACAATAATGATAAAAATTAATGCATTAGTCACATACAGTCAAATTATCCCCCAGTAAGTAATGCAGTCTGTTTAGGAACATCCTTCTTTTCAAAATTTCCCCTTCTTTTCGCTGTTCAGTGAGCAATGTCCATTGATTAAGGAAAAAAAAATAAATATTGAGTTGTGGATGTGAAATTAACAAGACACCTCAAAACCATTTTTTATTAAACAGAATAATCTTCTCTAAAATTTGAGTTTACCAACATGGTATGAATAAACCATCAGCAAAACCAAACTTTCTCTTTGTAGAGTTATATTCAAAGGTAAAATGGTTTCTTTTTTATAAACCTATCTGTATGACATACTTTTACAGTCTTCTGTTTTTTATAAAATCACACTGTTACTGCTTCTTCATTCCTATCCTCCACTTTGCACAGTCTGCAGCTGCTCATGTTTAAATGTGTCTGTGCTGTTATACCAAGTTTGATCAGAACATATCAGAGCACAACTATTTTAGCTCAAATGAAGGAAAAATGCAAACTGGATGAGTTTATACAAATGGGATGCAAATCTTTTAATACTTCTAGGAATACTAGCTTACAGATATGTGTACAATTAACTCACTCATAAACAGACATGGAGGTAGCAAAGAATATTGCTGATGTTTCCATCAATCATCATGTAAAAGAGGTTTTCAAGTATGGCCTTTTTTTTGCTTTCATTTTCTGTTTTCAAGCTAAAGAATACTCAAAGTTTCCATGTGAATTTAAAATTAGCATGCACAGTAGAAATTAAAATGTTTCAATGATGTGTGTTATACACTCTAAGTGAAAAGAGGAATAACATACTGTGCCAGGAATAGCTGCCATCAGGTCAGACTATTACAAAATTTCACTGGGTTTCCAAAGAGTCTAGAAGGTGACACACTTGCCAAGCAATTCATTTTAGAGTGGTATACTTGGTATCAACACAAGAGATCTAAAAATTTTGGTTTAATCCTAATCCCACACACACAATAACAGCTCAGACTAAGTAATGAAGAACTCCATTTATTTAGGGAAATACATTTAAAAACTTAATATTGTTTCAAAGATACTAATATGAAACCTGTTTATTCGGCTTGTTATTGTTTCAAAGATACTAATATGAAACCTGTTTATTCGGCTTGTTATCATAGTATCTTTAGTAACATGAAGGCTTCTTGAAATATATTGCAGCATTGAATGCAACATCAACAGACAATACTATTAATTTGTTTATATTAATTTATGTACCTAGATTACAAACTAGATAACTAGATTGTAAAATAGTTCCATGTTCGTAGAGCAGTCTATTAGAAATGAAGACTTGATGATCCAGTCTCATACATAAAAACAAAAGAATTTTTTTTTCTCCAAAAGTTTTTTTTCTTTTCTTTCCTAAACCTGTGTTTAGATTAAGAAGAGAATAATTCTGGAAGCTTAAAAATGCTTACTGGCCCTTTGTTCAACATCAGAAATACTACGACAGGAAGGTATTGTCCAATTTATAGTGTGAGTTTCGAAAACATCCTTCTTATTTTTTTCTTAATTTTAAATGATGCTGCAATGTATGTAGCTTCAAATTATATATTTATTAAATTATAACAAGATCTATAAATTTCAGATTTTTCTTGAGTACCTGCATGCTGCAATTCTTTGCAACACTAGATATATGATTTTATTCTATTTTTAGTTGAATTTAAATGACATAAAACCAAATTCAGTAGTCCTACAGTGCCTGTCCTGAAGTATATTGACTGATTTAGGAATAACTGAATGTTGCAAATAAAATGTCTGTAAAAAGACTGATATGTAAAAATTTGAGTATAACTGCACTGAGAAGGGAATGCAGCTAATACAAAAGAACCACAGGAGCATTTTAAGAGAAAAATAAGTCTAAAATATAATAAAATGCTTTAGAAAATATTTTCTGTAATTTGCATTTCTCAAAAATAGACAGCTCTGAAACCCTGAGCTATGTTATTGATATGTAGGGCAGAATATTAACTGTGATGGCCACATAATCATATCCTTGGAGTGTCGTAAGTTCTTATGATAAGCTTGCCTGCTGGAAATATTTTGCACAAAGGAAGAGAGACACCTCCAGAAGGAACAATAAAGATGATGAATCTGGCAGACAAATTACCAAGTGGTAGGTTTCAACAGCTTCGTGTGACTCTAAAATTGCCTTGTTGATTTAGAACAGTAACTATCTGCTTAGCACATTTCCTTTACCAAGAAAGTTAATACACCACAAACAGAATCAATATTAAGGTATGGTTTAATATACAGAAAGTCATACAAATTATCACTGCTTGAAGTGCCATTTAAGGCCACCACCACCCCCCACAACTGGATTACAGGTTTATTTCCCTCCTCCACCAAATGATAAATGAATTCAGGGCAGTGTGTTAAGATATTCAGAATTTGAAATAGTAAAGCTTTTAAAACAAACTGTAACATGCATCAGAAGCAACAAATATGATTATACTATTCTGTGGAGAAAACATACATTTTCTCCATTTTCAGAGTTAGCTACCAATTATTTTTTATACCACATTATGCCCTTCTAACACTTGGGGTACTCTTCATGTATGCACAAGCAGATCTCCTGAAATGAGTTACCAAAACAAATACAAAGTAGGGAATTTGTCTTCTTCCTTCGCCCAAGATTCGTTTCACATATATTGGTGACTGTCACTGCAGCTTTTGGTGCCTTGATTAACTGTCTCGTGAGCTACACCACTCATTACTCTGTAATGTAACCACTGTATTTGAAAGATGAATTGCTATACTGTAAATCATGGTCACCAGTTCTCAAAGATGAGCATTGGACAAGTCAGTTGCACTGACCCAGTGTATGAGACATTCTTCTGTTTTGCTGTTTTCTGCTGTATCCTTGCACAGCTATGAAACAGACTGTTACTTTATCCTGCTAGATAGTAATCCACTCACACTTGCATTTTTCCAATAGAATTGTAATAAATACACAAGACCTTTGTAATTCCCCACTATCATCCTCTATTAGTTTTCATGCAACATTTTTTTCATAAAATGAAAAGGCAAAACAGGTGTTAGATTATTTATGTTTGACAAATTCATATAATTTAAATAATTAAAACTAATTTGTGTTGAGAGCTACAGTTGCATTTTTATTAGAGAAACAAGTACAAATAGGCATCACTACAGAGCTGTTTATTCAATAAGAGATTAAATGAAATGGATTTCATAGTCTCAATTCTTTGATTAATGTGGCAATTTGAACGCTTAACTTCTGCGCCCTAACAATGTGGAAACAGGTGCTCACCCACTATAATTGTGTAAACTTTTTTCTTTAAAGCTACACATTTGAAATTATCCCTAAAAAAATATTGTAAGCAAAATACTGAGTGCTTTCAGTTTAAACAATATTTGCACTGTAAACTTGAAATTATAGTGCTTTTTAATAACAAGAGAAATTTTCATTTACAAAGAGCAATATTTATGTTTATATGTAATGTAAACCTCTGTGCATATCTTTCTGCTTATATAATTGTATTAATCTGCATAGAAAAATACTGTACTTTTAAAATAATAATGAATTTGGAATGAATTTGCCTACAGTATTTTAAGTACAATTTTAAGAGGAAAAATATGAATACAGCCACAAACAGAATGTGCTATGTGTCAAACTGTCTGCTAACAACTGGTTAAAGCAGCACAGTACTTACCCTCTGAACAGAAGGCATCAACATATAATTTCAGATAACAATTACATACTATTAAATGTCTAAGGAAAAAACAAATAAGCAAACTTCTAGAAGCAACATATTTCTATAATAGAGTATATCCTTGTCTTGTTCACTAAGGATTTTTCAAGCATTTTTAGTAAAGATGCAGCATATTGTATGTACAGGGACTGCACTGCACGAGATAGTGACATGCTAAGCCATGTTTGCCTTGCATTTGAGAGATACCATTTGAATCTCTACCACTGATAAATCAGTCTCAGTTTGTGAACCTGTGGCAAACAGTAGCACGCAATCAACCCTGTTTTCCACATCTACATCAAAACATTAAAAATTTGGAGTATGTAGACATCTCGTCTCAGGTGGAACAGACATTTAAGAGTCAGCAGATGGTCTGAAGAGTGTCCAGACAGAAATGTGTATAACCAATAAGCATGTTCTAATTTGCACGACCCATCATAAAATTTTTAATGAAACTATGACATAGGGATTCAGTTCAGTGTAAAATTACTAAAATCTACCAATTGTAATGCTTTCACACTGTTTATTTTTTTTTCCAATAGAAAAATAAATCTCATACATTCGAAGTGGTACACAAAAAGACTGGGATAAAATTGACCAGATTTCTTGATAGCACCA
>JANRGW010153288.1:50000-82573 GCA_024733675.1 Psilopsiagon aymara
TTCCAGGCTAAGGTAGCAAACCAGCTTCTTAGAAAAAAAGGTGTCTGAAATTCTTTACCTTCCCTTCAAATGTCTGTAGTAGCAACAATTAAAAACCCATTTGGCTAAAGCAAATAAAGCAAATATGGTATAGCATGGTATTAGTTGGTCTTGAACAGGACATGATCTTGATTATTCAACCTGTTGTGCACAACGGCATACACAGATTCATTATGTGCTACAATGTATTATTTTTCAGCCTACGGAAATGAAGTTCAGCTGGAGAGAGTAAATAAATGCTGAAGCTTTTGAAAGAGTAAAACATAGTATCTGTAAATCTTAAAAAGTTTATCAAAATGTCTTCAAAAAAATCATATTTGCCTGTAAATTGTACCTCTCCTCAAAGTTTCAAATGGATTCAACCTCATCAAGATCAACAGATCAATAAATTTATTACCTATTGACTTTACTGCTGTGAGTGAAGAATGACACCAAAGACAGAAATTCAGTATTTATACTTATTTTTTGTACCTTTTGTTTTCTACATACATTTTACAAATAGGTCTCAAAGTTTTAATGTGCCATCTGTTTCATGATATCGAATTCGTTTGATGCTTTATCTGACAAAAATGCATTTTTAGTAGCCTACTGATATCTATTCATCCAGGTTTTGTGGATCATATGTGTAGGGATAACACTTTCAAATTTCTCAATCCTTTCAACAAAAATGCTATCTAAAATCTCAGCAACAAGTCAATACAAAATACAATTAAAATTTTATTCGCAACATTCTCATTTTACTGCCTCATTCGATTAAGCTAATCGCAAGCAAAAAGGCATGCCCTATAAATAAGCTTTTTCTAATCTTACCCAATTTAGGTATTTCCAGTGGTTATGATATCGTCAAAATAAAATCTTGGAAAATCCAGCATACTATAAAGTTGAGAAACATTTGTATTTTCCACTTGTACAATATTTACAATAAGAACTGTAACACAACATACTGTATTTTCAATGAATTGTTTTACAGTATATATAGAATTTTTAATTCCTTAATAATTTCACATTCATTGACAACAGAACAAAAGATGTTCTATGGAATAATTAAAAAAAAAATATTAGGTGTTGACTTACTCTAAAGGTAACATACTTTTATGTTACCTTTATTCTAAAAGTAACATAAAAGTATGGTATCAAAAGAGCATTCACCCTACCCATATAATCCTATAATAATCCTATCAAAACACAAACATCTCAATATGTGTATATACTTACATACATTATTTGTGTATATACACACACACATTGAAATGTTTTTTACATATATTTGTAGACACACTCATTTTTAAGTCAGGACACCTCACACTCATTTAAAATTCAGTTCAAACTATTTGGTGATTTTTAGGTGGTGATTTTTAGTTTTCCAATCAGAAAAACGGAGAGCACCACTCTTATATTTGAGTATTTGGTATATGTTGCAAAATGATCTAGTTGCAAAATGTATTAACTACTTGCTAAATACAAGGAATTTTCAGGTATCTGTTAAATACATTTATTTAAGGTTGTTTATTTGTTTTGTTTGGTTTGGGTCTTTTGTGGGTGGTAGCTTTTTGTTTGTTTTGGTTTTTAACATTCAAAAAATGCAAAGTTGTATAGAATCGTAGAATAGTTAGGGCTGGAAAGGACTTTAAGATCATCTAGATCCAACCCCCCTGCCACGGGCAGGGACACCTCCCACAAAACCATGTCACCCAAGGCTCTGTCCAACCTGGCCTTGAACACTGCCAGGGATGGAGCATTCACAGCTTCCTTGGGCAACCCATTCCAGTACATCACCACCCTAACAGTAAAGAATCTCTTCCTTATATCCAATCTAAACTTCCCCTGTTTAAGTTTTAACCCATTACCCCTTGTATAAAAGTCACTCAGAAAAACTCAGTAAAACTGCCAATCTTTTACTGCATGGCACAGCTTTCATGATTATGGTTTTGTGCCACATACGATTGAAAACATTTACTGTACTCCACTGATTTAAAGCCATACAACTAACAGCTTTCTGAGGAGATTTTGGAAACTGTGGTTTGCCAGATGCTCCTTGTTTCAACGTGCACAGTTCTGACGAAGTTACGCATAAGCGCTTATTTGAGTTTAAGAGAAGAACCTAAGAAGGTATGAAACTATACTCTCATAACCATAAATGTGATTGCAGAAGGAATTTCAGGGCAGCACTGTAGCATATTGGTACTGTAATATGGCTATAATTAATGGTGCAGTAAGATAAATAATGGTCTAATTCAGCTGGAATATTAAGAAGGAAATGTTTTGTATGCAAGAAGAAAGATTTTCTCAATAAGGAACTACTACTTTTCCTACTTGACATCACAAAAGTTAATTTGGTTCACCAGTAGCAGCTCTAGTTCTTCAACAAAATTATTTAATCAGAAGAAAGAGAAAGAATGAACTCCTCTTTCATACTCATTCACTCACACCTTGTTCAGACACGTTTTTGTAGTTAGCCATAGAAACAACATACAAATTCTGATACATTTTGGAAAATAAATGTTGGGTTTGATGGATTAATATATGTTTGTCTGCTCCTGATAAAGAAAAATACCCTTTTCTAAATATCTGTTTTTGAAACATCAGATTGTGATTTTTTTTTTTTTTTCCCCCATTTAGGTCATATTAATCTTGCTACCAATCTGTAATGCTCTACCTGTTTCCTGCATTCACTCAGCTTTCCCTGGTTTATATATTGGAATGTCAACTCTTTACAGAAAACACTGATTGTGGTGTTTACTAATACAGTTGCTAACATATTAGGCCACAGACATGTAGGTGCCAGTACAACTGAAATAATACTTTTTTGTTGTTTTGTGCTTTGGTGAAGCCTAAAATCTGTAAGGTCACTAAGTTACGAAATGATACAACAAAATACTTAAGTCTCAACTCTGGTTATACAAACAGAAACTGAAATCAAAGAGTATCTATCTGGCTTTGTTACCTGCATCATCACCATCTTAAGTACTTAATGTCTGTCAGGGAAATTGGACAGTGCTCTTACTTCCCTTTCACAGACAAGTTCAGACAGCTATTTGGATGTAGATGAGAGAAAACTAACTACTACCCAAAATAAGTGCTCTGAGCTATCCAGTAAAGGTATCTTTGAGACTATCCAGGAAGGTTAGGTTTCCAGGTTTGTGTGTATGCTCCTGGTGACGCTGAAATTTGTGCTGCAAAAAGGGGACTGAGTATCTAAAGCAATTACGAACATAAGCTTAAAATACATGGAGAATTTAATTTTTTTCAAATGCTATAGGGAGAAAAAAACTGGAAGGAACTTGACTTTTATTTCACGCTAAATGGATTTTATAAAAATTAAGGACTGCAATTATGATATCTGCTTACTCACAAAGCAAATTAATTACTTCCACAGGCATTACTCTCATCCTATTTTCATTACCATTACCAAGTTCAAAATCAGGCTCAGCAAGTTTAGTACTTCTACCCTGAAAAGGAATCAAGCTGTAACAAAAGTAAAATAAACAAAGTAATTTCACTGCATGTTTTCACTAATACATTATTATGTCTTCAAAAGCCTTGACAAAGGTGCAACAGTCAAGAAACTGCAGTGCTTAAGAAGGACTCAAACTGGAAAGCAGTTTGTTGCTCTCAGTTCCCAGTGAAGTCAGCAGAGATTTGGTAAAACTCTTCACTTGGGAGGAGGTTTACTGGTACATGTAAGATCTCAGCCATTACATTACAGAGGACACAATTCAAATTGCTTTAACTTAGCATTTGTGGCTCATATGCACCCTTGAATGCTGCAAAGTCATAGACACCTAAACTCAACTAATTCCTTAATCCTTTTCCATTTACTGACAACCTACTTGCATAACCTCATGCTGCACTTATTATCACCTTGAAGTCCTTTGATTTACCAAACTGCAAGTCCTAACTCAGTTCTGAGAGCTGAATACCATCTACTGTGGAATGCCAGATGTTCAGTGATTATGCTATGCCACTTCTCATCCCCTCCCTTATGCTGCACTGAGATAATCTGCACTGAGCAGCTATAAGTGTAAAACACCACATGCAAAGTATCTTCATTGAAAGCAGAACAATGACCAAACACTGACACTTCATTTCCTGTCTCCCCAGTCCTCATTTGCACTCCTCTCATGTAAACACCTTCAACTACCTATAGTAAGGTTCACAACCCTTTCACTTTGCTATTACCTTATTTCTTTGCCCTCCTCTCTGATGACATGTGCTCTGGTTATATTCTCACTTCTCAGTGTCTTAGGAAGTGGGAGGATGGCAATCACAAACTAACATTTTTTGCACCACCCAGCTGATAACAAGTATTTACCTGGTGAATTTAGGGGGATGACAAAATGCATGCTGACTGGCTGGATAGCAAGAATTAGCACTTGATGTGGCTGTTATGCCAATTAGAGTAAGCACACGTAAGATGCAAAAAACCAAGGCTTTAAGTTATAAAATCCACATGCCAGTGTGATATATGCCTGCACTAAATTACACCAGAAAAGAAAATGTCTGATTATACAAAACAGCATAATCGGAAAAAAACAAACACAACAATTTGACAATAGAAGCATTTCATTGTATCACCTTCTGCTTATTCCACCTCACAAAAATTGTTTCTGAAAACTGCACAGACATTAATGAACAAATGTGCTTTTTAATCTGTTATTCAGCTTTACTTTTTCCTCGCATTTTCCCATGGTTAACTATAACTTATGCCATGAATCTTCTCCAATAATCCTTTTTTCCTTCTATTAAATGTTTCAACTACTTTTGTAATGCTATCTTAACACAGAAACATTTTTACAAAAAAGGTTCCATCTAATGTAACTGTACCTGATCTAGCACAATTTTACCTTTTAGTTTCTCTAAAGCAAATCACCGTGTTTCCTTAAAACTGTATTTAAATTACTATCTCCCATTTTATCTCTTTTTCCATCTTCATTGCTCATCAATTACTTTAAACTCCTTAAAACTCTGTTTGGGATCTGGATTCTATACCTATGAAAATACTACGGTATTTTAGCTGCTTATTTGACTATAGGGTTGGAGTTGATGAGAAGGTATTTCAAAATCACAAGTTTCTATAAAGAGCAGTCAATGAAGAGCAAGCGCATCTAGTATTTCCCTCTGTGGCAGGCTAAAAACACTGCAATGATAAGCTTGTATTGTTTGTGAGCAGTCCTGTGCCATCCACCCTTGAACTGAAGCGCAAGTGTGACGAAAATCTGGGAGAAAAATCTGGATCAACAAAAGATGTGATAGAAATCTAGTGGAATCAAGCAGGAAGACAAGAAGTACATTACCAGCAAGATGATGCCTGCATACATTTAGAATTTACAGCTATGCTCCATTGTATCAAGCAACCCTTGGAAAGTCCCAGGCTAAACACCCAATGCAAACCACAAGTTCAAGGCAGAACAAGACACCAAAAGGTCATGAGTTGCCCTATATGTACAGACATACCAGGCTGGTCTGGACAGGTGTTTGTTCATGTCAGCCTTGGGCTTAGCCTCTGACAGCAGGCTTACACACCAAATCCTTACTGATTGCACATACATAGCCTCAAGAAATTCAGAGGAATTTCTCTGAGTAATTTGAATAGCTCTGGATTGGGTTCAATATGCATGTATGTGGAAATATGAACTTACTTTTCCAGAGGGGTCAAGCACTGAATAAATTCCTGACTGCTGAGCCAAAGAGTATACATTTTCTTTTTGGAGAAAACACTTAGAAAGGATCGAGATGTCTTTCTAATGGACTGTTTGATATTTAGATTAAAAAATACTGAAATACCCATAAAAAGAGCAGTTCTTTGTAGACCATAATATAAATAAACCTACATCATAAATTAGTCTTCATCTTTCCTGATTATGTTTAAATTCTGCAAATGCCATTCCAATTCAATTTCTCTCTTTATATAAAAAAATATTTAGTACTGAAATAGAAAATATTCTGTTGTTTGCAGAAAATATTCTGCAATTGGATCATAGTAAGAGACGAGCTGCTACTTTGTTCCTCAGCCTAATGCACTTTTGTAGTCAAGTCTGTGGTCCTGAGATTTTCTTCTATTCAGGAGCAGTGCATATATTTGTAGAATTTCCTTCATATATTTTACCCACAATTATTGCAAGATGTCATTTTGCTATTTCTCTATATTATTTCTGCCCTCATAACCAGTGCTTCTTTCAGGTGAAAGTTAAATTAATCCCTTGAACAAATAATATTTCAAGTAAGATGCCCTTCTCAAGTTAAAATTGTTCTAGCTTATTATAAATACAATAAACAATGCAAAAAAAGATATTATTAAATATTTATTTGTATCTGCCAGTATATTGCAGCAAGAGTTTGGTCTGATTCCCACTCTAATGTTCATTACAAATGTTCATTTTGTTCCAATTCCTACACCTCCTCTCAGATGAAGCTGCATTTCTAAAGACCATTATTTCATTTTAGTCCTAATAAGTATCACGCAACAGAAACCTGACTTCAGCTTAAATGCTTGGTAATAATTCACATCTAAAATTACAAGGGTTAGAAACTTGGAACTAAGCTGGAGAAAGATTGACTAGAGGAAAGAATGTGTAGTGGTTGTTTTTTTCTTTGCACAGATTGCTGCTTTGGCTTAAATCTAGACCATTTTTCAATTAGTATTTTATATTGAACCTTGACTCTTCAGGGGACTGACAAAAAGTACCTCCAACTTCTTTTACTTACTACCTAATTATGTTGCTGCCTACTTAGAAGCATGAAAATTAAGATTTTTCTTTCACGCTTTTAACTAAAGATGTAATTTTGAATGCAAATTTCTCACAGTAAGGAATTACCAAATCAAGTTTAAATAAGCAAACAAAAAAATTCTCTGGTCTCTGCTTTAGTTGCCATTTTATTACCAGTGAGTGTGTAGGCTCTAACTCATAAATAGAAAGGTTTCTTCTCTCAGAAGCATTTTTTACTAAATGTGTGCACATGCAAGTCGTGCTAAAATTATTAGCATTATTTTAGTTGAGATTATCTAGTTCTGAGCAAAGTATTATTAAAGATTTACACATGCATGCACATGCAAAAGTCTACGAGTAGTTTCATGAGTATCCCTCATGAAAACATCATTTAAAAGTGTGGGAATGGAAGCAAGCAAATTCTCCATGAATACTCCAATACGTACTCCAATACATACTTTTAATAACATAGAGAAAAAACTTTTCTAATTTTTTCTGTGCAGCATAAAACCAACATCCCATATTTGATGCATTAATGTTTCATTAGTTTCAAGTTACATTTGCAGAGAAGTGTAATGTATTTTGAGTAGCTTCATTTATACTTCTCACATTTTTATAATCAAAAAAAGAAAAAATGAGCTGGTTCCACATTGAGGTATGCAAGAGCACAAAATCACAGATTTACACTCAATTGTAAAGCATAGTACACATAGAAAATTAGACATCTATACTGACTGCACTACTGTTCACATGGAACATCTTTTAAGAAAGTGAGAATATTAGCTGCTCTGGCCAGTAAAGTCTGAATGACACTTTCAGTGACAGCAGAATGTTAAGCCTATTCTCTAGCTAAATTCACAATAGTTCCCCTCCTATCAAAAATCACGCTGGTTTTTTTTTATCTTACCTAATTTGTTGCATGGTGTTCTATGAACACATGCCAACATTCCACAGCATCAAGTATGGATTTCACAAAAGCACTGAATATAGTAATTTGGGATGCTTCTTATTGGAAGACATCATATAATATAAATTTATTACTGGAATTGCAGAAAAGACTCCTCTATACAAATAATCTACATAAAGATATTGTAGACAATATACAAAATACTTTCTTGATGCTACTAAGAAAAAATCCCATTGCTTTGCATTCGACAGGATCTAACTTCTAAACTCATAAACCCCATTCCGGATTCCAAAGATCTTGCCAACACCAACTGGGGCAAAGTTAGTGTATCCACTTTTTATGCTTTGCCATTCACAAAAATTATTGTTACTTTGGCTCCTCCTGGATATCAGCTCACTGCCCAAAGAAGCATTGTACTGGCTGCTTTCCTGAAAAATCTTCAGACAGAAGAAGGAAAGTACATAAACAACTTGGATAATTTATACAACTGTAGAACGGTTTGGATTGGAAGGACCTTAAAGATCATCTAGCTCCAACTCCCCTGCCATACGCAGGGACATCTTCCACTAGATCAGGCTGCTCAAAGCCCCATTCACCCTGGCCTTGAACACTGAAGGGGATGGGGCATCCACAACTTCTTTGGGCAACCTGTTCCAGTGCCTCATCACCCTCACAGTAAAGTATTTCTTTCTTTATCTAATCTGAACTCACTCTTTCAGTTTAAAAACAGTACCCCCCTGTCCTATCACTAAATGCTCATGTACAAAGTCCCTCTCCAGATTTCTCATAGGCCCCCTTTAGGTACTGGAGGGCTGCTACAAGGTCTCCCCAAAGACTCCTCCAGACTCAACAAGCTCAACTATCTCCACCTGTTCTTATAAAATAGGTGCTCCAGCCCTCTGACCATTTTAGTGGCCCTCCTCTGGACTCACTCCAGAAGTCCCACATTCCCCTTGTGTTGGGACCCCATAGCTGAATGCAGTACTACAGGTGGAGTCTCATGAGAGGAGAATAAAGGGGAAGAATCACAAGAATCACCACGCTTGAACTGCTGGCCATTCTCCTTTTGATGCAGCATAGCATATGGTTAGCTTTCTATGCTGCAAGTCTACATTGCCAAGCCATGTTGAGCTTCCTGTCAACCAACACCCCCAGGCTCTTCTCCTCAGGGCTGCTCTCAATCCAGTCCCCGCCCAGCCTGCATTTGTGCTTGGGACTGCCCTGACCCAGGTGCATAACTTCTAGCCTTCTCAAGAGAATCCTTAGAAGGCTGCATCCATTATCTTCACAAGTACTCACCAGTAGCAGATCAGCAATAAACTTCTTCTAAATGATATATTTTTACTAGAAATCTTGTACTCGATGAAAGCAATTAGTGGGAGAAATCCCGTGGCTGAAACATACAGCTCCGGTAAGATGTTAATAACAAATCTTGCATGCACTGACAGGAACCCCTTTTCCATGAGTTCAAGGAGACTGAGGCTTCCAATTTTTTTATAATGGCTGTCCAAGAGAAGCCTATGAGTGTTGATAAATACACCTTTGACTAGAGTAGAAATTTTCAAGAATAATTTGCAATGCTAACATTACAGAACCTTAAAGCTACTCAATAGTGCTCAATTTTCGATATAAAGTGAAAAATGTATCTAAAATACACAATGATGTCCTTCTAAAACCAGTTCTGAAAATTACATGGTGTAGTTATGTCCTTTAATTAAATTAAGAGGAAAGGATAGCCAATAGAAATATGCAGAGACTTGCCACTACTGTGTCAATGACACTTTTCTTTGAGGCTGAACAGAACTTGAAAACACAGAAAGCTTACAACATGAAATTAGAAATACATTGAAATACTCATTCTCTGATACTGCTGGTAAGAATACAGCATTATTTTAAACTTCATCCAAATTAATTTAGGATCCAAATTTAAAATCAGAATCACATTTTAGCATTCCAGGTAAGAATGCCCAAAATCAATCTCTGAAAACTACATTTTAAAATGAATCTATTCTATCTAGTTTTCAGATTATCTTGGACACAGTTGATTTCTACAAGGTATGTGGCACATTTATTTGGCAATTCAGAAAAAGAAAAAAAAGTCTAAATTCTCTATGCTATTTGCAAGAGGCCTCTCTTTTGAAAGCTGTTGAAATAAGGCAATTCAGCAGAACCATTTAAATTCTGTGGTATGGAAAAAAAGGATTCCTAAGGACCGTTAAGAAAAGTCACATACTCTCTCTTGCTCAAAACTTGAGACCATTTTTGTGGGAGGTGAAGAGTTTGATGATTAGCAACAGGAACTTCATGGTTACTCCTATCAAGAGGTTTGTGATTTCCAAAGAGGGTACTGCTATCTATTCTGGTAATTTGAAACATGAAAAGAAAAAAAAATAATTTGAAGCCTCAAGTGAGAAGCTGTTGGACTGAACAAAATGGTGGAGATAGAAAGAGGTAAAAGAAAGTGCAACTATCTTTTACCTAGAATTTGAAACACCTTGTTATTCTGAACTAAGAGATGAGGCAGACACCAAGAATATAATAGATGGCATAGAAACAGTACAATAAAGATCAGAAGGGTATGTAAATTAATATCAAAACATCGAATTTGTATCGCAGAAGAAATACAGCAATACAAATCACCCTTCAACATTTACTAGCACTTGTCATGTAGTAACACAGCTATTTTTCAGTAATTTTCTGTGACAGACATGGTGATAAATTCTGCTAAACACACTTTGTTTTTGACTGATAGATGACAGCAAAAATTTAGTTTTTAACTGCTTCAGTTCCTCACAGCTACTAAAATACTTTAGAACCATGCAAGAGCAGTTTCTCCTGATCCTTGCTTAGACTTTGTACATATAGGGATAGAATATTATTCCTAAGATTTAGCAGTAGGTGTATTTATGTAAGTATACGGCCATTCAGCCACTGTTTCTCTGATAGCAATTAAAAAATCCTACACATTCATGATTATTTTTTGGGGGGACTTAAGAGTTATATCAATTCAACTTTTAACTGATCACAATTGCTTTTTTGAGAGAAAAGACTCTTGGAGGAAATTACTAAAGAAGGCTTTTTTGATTGTAAGTGATTAAAAGTTGTGAAATGGAATCCTGTATATGGAGAAGACAGTCTCTGACAAAAAAATACAGCCCAAGATGGGATGGATGAAGGGCAGTAGGAAACGGATCAGATACACAAGTGAATGTACTCCAGCTGCAAACCACCACACCACCAGTGCTGGAAAAGCATGTGGCAAAGGTAAACATTCAGCAGTCAATGGTATTAAAATACCAAACCCCAAGAGCTTTGTATCACTGATCCACCTCAATCTCATCTAGCACTCATTTAAGAAACTCTTAGTGATGACTCATTGCCAGTTTCAAATGAATGAATGTCTCCTTAATAATCTTGTAACAAAGAATTTCTGAATTGCTGATCAGGAATATAATTACTTTGTGTAAAAACTCCTAAAGTCCATTATGTAAAATACTCTAACATGAAAAGGTAGAAGAGTGGAAGGTACCTTGTCAGGTCTAGGCACTAAGTTGTGAAGACAAAATATTTTCCTAGAAGCACAAATACAACTTTTTTCATGAGTTTTGTACTACTTAGTAAATAGCAGCTTTCCTTCAGATATAAACAAGTAATAGGATAGTAGAGCAAGTTTTTAAAATGAGTAAGATTTTAAACACTCACAAAGATCTAGCTAGGCACAGAGTTTGGAAAAAAAAACCAAAAACAAATAAGAAAAGCAAAGTCCTTTTTACAATTCCCATTGACATAAGAGTTGATGCAAAAGCACAAACATAAATACATGAAGTAAATCCCAAACCACCTGAATATATCACTACTATATATATAAATATACACACACAGACACTTTTTTATATATATCTACACACACACACTTCTGTACTATACAGATATACTCCTATATGTGACTATAATACTTGACTACTTTTAAGGAGAAACAGTCCTACTGCATTTAGTATCTAACCAGTAATTCCAGCTCAGAGTACAGAAGCTATTTATTTAGTACTGCCTCTTTAAGTTGTGTGTTCACAATTCAGCTAATTTTGAAAAACCTTCTAAGAAAAACTAGGAAATACAAACATCATGTTTTGAATGGAGCCATCCCTTCTCCCTAAGCCCACCATGTCTTCGAATCACACAGCTGCAATCATGTAAGACATGAGTGTACTTATGCACATAACCAAATGAAAGCTCTCCACATTACAAGACCATGGTATAAAACCCCTTTTCTGTTACGGAATTATTTCAAGAGATTCTCCAGACTTTCTTTGAAGCCGAATTTTTGCTCTTAATAGTATTAAATAATTTAAATTATGTATCTTTTAACTGAGAAATATCTTTTTTCTTCTGCCTATATTTAGCTACATATATAGAGAATAAGAATTTACAGAACAACGCATTTTTAATAGTGTATCATGATCTAACTTGGCCCCAGTTATGCACATGCTCTTTACTTGCACATGACAAAATGGAAAGGTAAAACAAAGGATAACGCTTATATCATCAACTAATACGCATAAAGTAAGCATGGTGGAATGATAGATTACTTACTACATTTATAACTGCAATGAATATGGCAAACTACAACAAATACAGATGACAGAAGATGAACGTACTGTTTCTAAATGAACAACTTTGAGTTTTTCATGGCCATAATTAAAATAGTAATAAACCCTAACATCCCCTTCAACATTATTTGTAATTAATATCCTGGGTTAATTATTCTGTTCTCCATTCTTAGCAGCAAAAGAAGGAGACACACATGAATTAAAATCCTTGTGGTAACCCCATTAATATTTCAGCTCAGTGAAAACAAGAGCAGATTTATTCATGTTCTGACCTACAGATTGTTCTGTGTAGCTTCACAGTGTTTTTCACTGTAGGAATGGTGAAAAACAAAATGAAATTTGGCTTATGAAAAAGTTCATCTAGATAGACCAGATACATATCTAGATTAATGGCATCGAGGGCTATGGCTACTTTGCACCCCTGACTTTGCAAGAGACAATCAGTAGCAGAGGCTTGATCCTTTGTATTGACTGCTGCTTAATTATTAAAAAATTTTGTATAGCAAGAACTACACAATGACATTTGAGGGGAAGATCTCTCATGGGTGTCATTTGAGAACTGTTTCCAAGTGAGAAAGGAAGGACAGTTAAACATTTAAATAACTGTATCTCTCTAGGTCATAAAAAATAGTAATTACCAGAAATGTTTTTTTAGAGAAAGGATGTAGTTTCACTAATGGCTGGATGTCTTCAAACTTTACAAGCACTACTACAGGACTCCATAGCTCTCTAATGCTAATAAGAGTCTTCTTACAAGACAATTCCTCTCAAAGTCTGATATTACATCTCAGGCAAGAATCAGAATCCAGAAAAGGTAGTAGCAAATTGCTGGTCTCAGGACATGTATCAGTAACCACAATTAACTATAAGTAACTACTCTTAAGTGGCTGGCTCAGAACTTAACATTTACCCAATTTCTATGTGTATGCTTAATCTATATCTGTTTTTTGGTTTACCCTTCTGTGAAAATGTAGTTATACTTTTTTTAATCAAGATAGCCACAATGGAATAGTAACTACTGCTGGAAGACAGAACACTGGAGTAAGTGGAGGCAATGACATAGATTAGCAATTATTTCAGTAAACAAACAAATAACATGGGCTAGTTATGAAAGTCAACATAGCTTCTCAACAAAAGCAATAATTGCAAGAGATGATTACTCAAAGGCACAATTGCATGTTTTCTTAAATGTGAAGATCCTGGATTTACCAGGATACCAAATTTAGCCCAGTGGGGAAAAGTACATATATACATCATTAATCCACATATTTGCAAACTATACTGTCTCCAAACACCAGTACTCTGGTTATATTTTTCATACAATGAGAATCTATGGAGCCAAATTTCATTAAAGTAAACTTTCTAAAATTAAGTAGCAACTTTTAACATTTAATTAAGCCTTACAAAAGTAGACACAGGCAATATTTGAATATAGATAACTTGCACATATTAGTAATTTTGGCTAGATAATCAGCTGATATAAACATATACACGGAAAAAAAAATGACTTTCTGGAAACTGAAGCTGTGTTGCACAAATGTTTTATATGGATGCATTTACACATATACATCACACTTTTTTATATCTATATTACATATTTGTAATTCTCTGTTCGCATTAACTTTGAAAAATACCTTTCCAAGAGTAAATTTAGAGTCAGCATTCACATTAAGATTTAAATCTCTCCTTTTAAAGACACACTGAAATAACTCTTGCCCTGATGTCAACTCCTGTGCACATTATACGCACACTTTTCAGCTTTCACAGATTACAATTTATTTTTATTTTGAGGTAAAAGATACTAGCAAATACAAAAATAAAAAGGAAAAAAAGAAATAAATTGATCTAAATGCAATAAAGATGAGGAAATCAGCAGATTTAATGATCAGTTTTGATTTCATCATACATTTGTCCCTTTTTATAATTTAACAAATGTTTACTGTGAACCTCTCTCCAGAGCTCAATAAATGTATTACAAATCATAATCTCAGAAAGTTTACATAAAATCATACACAATCTGAATTAGTTTTTTATTAGCATTACTATGTTATATTATTGCTAACAAGTTTTATTTTACTCTTTCAACAGCAAAATTAAGTTATATTTCAAATAAAAATAGCATTATATTAATTTTGAAATGACAAAATGTTCATGGTGATATTAAGAAGCACTAACTTTATTGAGCACTCTGACACTCAAATTGACAAGTTTATGCTCTTCCATTTTTACTGATTTTTCTTATCTTCAAAATAAGAGCCTTCTGTATTAGTGGTGTAAATAGGACAATTAGTGGTATAATAAACATTATTTGGGTTGGAAAGACCTTAAAGGTTATATAATTCAAATGCTCTGCCATGGGCAGGGACACCTTCCACTAGACCAGTTTGCTCAAAGCAAAAATATTTTTATAATAAACCATACAAGAAATATCTAAATTAATTCTTAAATTCAGATTTGTGATTCTTAAATTCAGATTTAACTTTCACCCCACCAAAGCTGTAATCTTCTCCTTTTATTATCCTTATTCACGTGTTCCTGTTAATGTAAAGTAGGCATAACTTTATAACTTTCTTAGAAACTGCATGCAGTAAAGACAATGTTCAGTGTATGCATACTCATTGTGTACAGCCAATCAGTCTTCACTGTAAATGTTAAAGTGTAGCATTAATTACCTAATTACTTTTGACATAATTAAAGCAGGTATTTACATTAAAAACCTTAAGTGCTCAAATACAGGTGAAATTTAACCTGTGAAATATCTTTAAAAAATAGCTATGTTATTTCCTTCTGTTTCTAAAACTGAATGTGATAATAATAGTTTTAGTGAATACTTACATATTTATTTCACTAAAAATTTTAAATATATTACAATCAATAAATATTCTGCAGAGATCAGCTTACCTTTTGACTTGATTTCTTTCTGTTTCGAAAACTGAATGTGATAATACTAGTTTTAGTCAATATTTACATTTTTACTAAAAATTTTAAATATATTACAATCAATAAATATTCTGCAGAGATCTGCTTATCTTTTGACTTGATTTCTTTTTTTCCTCATCACTTTAATTATACATGAGCACTGGTCTACAGATAATCTGATGGAATTGTAGTTTGCTTCACTTCTTTTTGTGAAAGAACATCATTAATCACAGTTTAATCTGTTTCATGAACAGTTTTATTCCATAAAGCAGTAACACTTTAGAAGATCTTACATGGAGACCGCATTTCAGTATCTCATGGCTAGGGGGCAGATGTCAATTTATTATCACAATTCTTCCTATTACTATTAAGAGAATAAAGTGGATCAAAATATTCTTACTGCATTTTTGTTTTGGTTAAGTGCACAATAACAATAACCATAAAATGCTGAGAAGCATGGAGATCATTTATTAAGTTATTAGAAACATGAAAGAAGAATTTACACAGCAGTAGAATGGCCAAACTGCAGGCTTTCAGAAACCTTAAAGAAACAGAAATCTAAACCATACTTTTCTAACCCCATCCAAATCACAGGTGCTAAATTCAACTGAGTGAATAATTTGTCACATACAAGTTGATTATTGCTGAAGAAGAGTCCAGAAAGGTAACAGACCAGTGACTCAGCCCCTGCGCATTTCTAAGGATGCTTATTAGCCTATGGTCAGGATCCTCCCACTTATCAACTATTCGCAAACTATGTCTCCGAATAGCTGTAATTTATTTTCAGAAAAAAAGCCCCAAAAAACCAAACTCAAACCACCAAACCCAAAATGAAAGAGTGTGAAAATAACTACAGGCACAAAACTAGGGGAAAATACTGCTTCTGAGTAAGATGCAGTTACATACAGTTTTGACTGCAGAGTGCAGGTATTGACTATCTTAAGTCTGTGATGCTATGATATAGGCAAAGATCTCAACAGATAATGCACCTTGTCTCTGGAAGAGAAGAAACCTCCCACCTCTCAATCCCTATAATGCAGTAAGTCAACCAGCTTCTTTCTATGGTTTGTATACAAGCAACACTCCTTTTTCACTGAAATGAAGCAGACCCCCACTTTAATTGGTGGGTTTGTTTCACATCTGTGTATGATCAACCATGTGATGAATTGTCAAAGCATGCAAAAGACAGACGGTGCATCTAGCATACAGCCTGCAGAACAGCACAGTGCACTGCTGTGCTATTTTTACAAACAGCTTGTGGAAGCGATAACGTTTCAGATGGCACAAAGAAAATATTAACTAACATATGCTCAAAGCAGGATCTTCTAGGCCTAGGCTAATCATGTCTCACCCAACTTACCTCTGACACGTGAGAAAAATACGGTATTGCATTTTCTTCCTTATAGCCTGTGCTGTACAGGATCTGTCCTGGTGTGACAGTAAGCTCTGTAGCCTCAGTCTTTCGTTCCACAGTCTCATACTCTTGACCACATAAATTCTCAACTCCCCAAGAGCTGCTAAATTAAATTCTGAAGAGTTGAAAACTTATGTTCCTTCATGTGACTGATACACAGCAGAAAAAAAGCAACAGTCATCCAGATTGGCATTCTGGAAATTGCTCTGATATTCTATTTTCTGCTTGTTCAAACAGCAAAGACTGCAGTAAGTGACTCTTTGTCTGTATACTTTTAGAACATGGTTGGCTTTTTTTTTCTCCAACAGTAGTTCTCAATGAAACAGTACGTCACCAAACCTAATTATTAAGAACTTGAAGTCAAAGATAATTCTGGTTAGACCACAGAATTACATGCTGCCAACTTTCACTCTAACTTACATTGGCTGTAACTTGAACATGGAAATATCTGGCACTTTATAGCATGCTGCTTATTTTTATTTTGTATTGATAAAAGAAGTATGCTTTAAACTGCTGGAACAGAAAAAAAATGAAAAAACTAAACACCCTCGTGCACAGAGCATTTGAAGACCTTTATCATATTTTGACAAATAGAAAAACTTGTATTTGCCAACTTTTATGGGTTTAATGATCCATTTTCATAAGCAGATAGGACCTTTTCTTAGTACAAGGACATGGACAAATGCCAAAACCTACATATCATATCTACAAATATCCTTAAGTGAAAGAACATCATCTCCAACTACAGTGCAAGATTTTTCTTTAAATAAGGCTTGAATAAGATACCCATGCATGTCTAAAGAAAAAATCATTCAGTCTAAAAAGCATTATCTTTTTAAATGTTCACTTCAAAATACTTTAAGGTGAAAAAAACATTAGGAATCTTAAGAGTACAGGGAAATACAATGATAACGGTTCTCCCAAATCTCAGAATGTCCACAGAAGTGACATTGATTTAAAAATAAATTAATGAGATCAAAGTCTCATTAATAAATCATTCACTAAAATAAAATTTATGCATTTTCTAAAACACTTAAGTATGTTTCCGTAATTTTACTCTTGTTCCCTTCCTTTGACAAGTTCTGAAAATAATGACTAACCTAAGGATTAAAGCCAGTGATAGGCTAAGTCTTCAAAAACGCACAACCTTACAATATCTTGTTAAAAACTGTTCTCCTACCAGAAAGTAAATTTTGTCCTTGTTCCATTTTTATTTTTTTTTCCCAAGCTTTACTTTCACATTTTATCTATGGGGGTAAACAACAAAAGATGTAATGACCAGGTAGAGTTCAAAACATGAGAAAATGATTGAAGACATTTATCCAATTTAATAGAATAGTCATTATGTCCATTATACTGAGAAAGTCTATCCTTTTTGAAGAGGGGATAAAACAGAAAGCTAACTGATTCTAACTCTTATTAAGCATAAAATCGAAACAAGATAGACTAACATGGAATCACGTTTTTACTTACAGGACTGTAAATGGCAGATCATTCATGACATCCTGTGAATGATATGCCAGTAGCTTTCAGAAGCCACGTATTTCCCCATCTCTCATGAATGCTTCTGTCATTTCCTTTATATTTAAGAAATGGAACAATAAACAGTGGTTGGAACTAGATGATCTTTAAGGTCCCTTCCAATCAAAACCATTCTACACTTTTATGATAAAACTGTTGTGTGGTGGGAAACAGAAGAAAGAAAACAAATGAATCAGTATAGGGGAATATGAAAATAATTACCTACATAGTTGTCCAAAGGGGAAAAATCAAAACAGACAAGGAAAATAAAAAATAAAATAAAAAAATTTAAAAAATAAACAAAAAAAAAATTAAAAAAAAAGATTTGCATGTAAGATCTTTAAGAACTGTTATTTAAAGATCATCATGGCATCTAAAAATTTATGGTTTAAGGAGACAATGAAAAGTACTAAGCTCAGATACTGCAAAATATTGAGGAAAAAGCAGCTGAAGAACAAGAGAAATGTAAGTAAGGTATTAAATTGAGAACCAGAAAAAAAAATACCTACAGTTAGTCTATGGCATACAGGCTAATTCTGCTTAAGTGTTCAGCCATGAAATGAAGCATTTCAGCTGAAAAGCAGTAGGAAAGGTTACCTCTGGAGCACTGAAACCTCTACTGGAGTCCTCTTACTTTGACAGAGGAATAATTCTCTCTAGCCCTTTCTTGATAGGCTGTCTCAAACATTATTACGTGTTGTCCACAGTGTGCCACAAGCAACTTGTACTCAAAAAAGGAACTCCGCCTTTTCATTAGATTGAAACAAAAATTTCACTTTATAGAGATATGAATTTACAATCGATAACATTACATACAAATATGAAATGTATGGGTTTTCTCACACTAGAAAGACAAGGGTTTTTCTAACTAATGCAGGCACTTTTATTCAACCTTGTTACAATGCACAGTGTTCAGTGGGGAGGAGTCAAAATTATTACTGGGTAAGTCCATGATAGCAATAGCAGACCCAAACAGAACTCTGAAAGTGAAGCTGAATAACTATTAAAACTGAAGAGGAAAGTCCTTGCAGAAATGTAACTAAAATGATACACTATATTGAGAAATTATGTGAAGATTTTTTCTGTAGGTGGCAAAAGTATATTATCAGTTTGGGGACCTTCCAGAAAATGTCAGCAAAATACGGAGCCTATTTCTTCAATTCTATTCCCCTAAACATCATTATAAGGTTCTCTCAGTTATATAGCTCCCAATAACATTGCCACATCAAACCTGATTTCCTTCTCATGCATCTATATGTGAGTAAAGAAATGGTTTGATGTGATAATTACAAGAGTGTATTTGTTTAATATATTAAAATGTTATATTTGTGGTCTTCATGTACTTATTATTTTAAAATCCAGTGTACAAAATTCTTTTGTGACAGGTCTGTATGGAACATTTTCGATTAGATGAAGTGTCTTTCAAAGAGTATATAACTTTTGTGCATGGAACTTGGATTTTTCCAGGTGCAAATAAAATGGTTGTATTTATTAACGACCTACCTATCTGACAGGTTGAAACTGTAAAACTGTTATCTCACAAAGAACTACCATGGCAAATGTTCTGAACAAATCCAACTGAAATAATAAAAGTTTTTTAATTCTACAGAACCTCTTATCAGAATTCTAAATAACTTTATATTGACTTTGGTTTCAAACACATGGTACTGAGATTTGGACAGATCAAGTGACAGACCCAGCATCAGTTAACCTGTGACAGACCTAAAAAGAAAACAGATTTGCTTAACACCACTGTAAGAAATTACATTAAAATTAGGGAATTAGATTAATATTGTGGTTAAAATATCAGAACACAGTATCATAACCTTCAGATCAAATTCCCAACGGCAAATAGACATACTATCTTGATGGCCTATGATGCCTATCTAGGATCCTGGGATCATCATTAAAATTCACTATTTGTACTCTAAAATTGATCTATTGATAAAAACTTTATAATTTGATTATTATACATACTTAAAATTCCATGTCCTAATGATAACAGAAGACTAAAATAAAGCTTTCTTTCCTATTTCTTCCACCTCCCACAATGTATGTAATTAAGAATAAGTGATATGAGTTCATCAACCCTTCAAAAGCTGTCAGTATGCTTTACAGAGAGCCTCTATTTTTAGATTCTACCTTTCTGTCAGGAATGAAAAGATTACACTTTTGCAAGTCATTTTACAGACAGGGATAGGGCTGACTACTCCTTAAAGTCAGGAAGAGGGAGGCCAATCCTTACAACCACTACACTTTAGAGATATTAATTAATCCCCCAGTCTCTAGTTATATGTCTACTACTATATCCCATTGCAAGCTACAGATTTGGCTTAAAATGAAGAGATAAGACAAAAGTACAAATCCTTAATACCAAGACTGTAACAACTATGCACTTGCGCTGTACCTGTTGGGTACAGTCAGCACCAAGAAAAATGGCTCAGTCCCATCATGTAAAAAGGTAGAAAAGTACTATTTAGGACAAATATTACAGTGACCAGATGACATAGATATGCTCCAAAAAATGGGAAAGCTTGAGGACTGAACAGACAAATCCTACACCCATCTGCACTCTACAGAATTTATATTACGATATACTAAATGACAGAATAAGAGTTTCAAGTGCAGCAACAAAGCAGCAAAATAGAAGGTATAACTGTAAAAAATGCAAATGTCGTGGGGAAAAAATACTGCTTTAAAAGAGTAAAAATAAAAGAAGGCTTATATCATAAGTTAATAACAAAAAATTTGTGATGACAAATCCTATCACATTACTGAGCTTAAGCCTACCTAAATTACAAAGGAAGGGGAAAGGCCTCCTACCTATCACTCTCCTGACTCACTTATAAGTGGGAATACGCATTTTGGCCTTTTATTCTCTTACAGCCTTTTTTGGCTTTTTATTCTCTTACAGTAAAGGTCAGGAGTGGTATCAATCTCATGGAAAAAGGAAGAATTAGAGAAGGAAACATGCAAGGGTTCGCAACTGCATTTACAGGTGCACACCAAACAGATAAAGGAGAATACACATCTTAGGTTTATATCACTTGTGTTTCTCCCTCTAAAATAACAGTAGCATCAGTAAAGCAGGCATATAAAAAGAAAATAAACCCCCTGAAAATAGAAGAAAATATGTAAACAGTTTAATTATAGAAATACTTGTTTACCTAATGTCACTTAACTTAAAATTAAGTATTAAAACTTGCACCTTTACAGAATGCTACAGAGGAAAAGCAAACATGTTTTATACGACGTTTATGGCACTATTCATCACTTTGGAGATGAAATTCCCACTTGAAGTTTACTGTAGAAAAGTAAAATTGGTTTCTTCCTTCTGGTAAACAGAAGTAAAGCTATATTCCTCCAGCTCTAAGGGCATCAGCAGAACAGTTTCACCACTGTAGCTATATTTCTGTCAGTGTTCTGTTATAAACACAGCTAACGAAGTTCATGAGGGGCTAACAGAGGCTCTCAGTCTAAAAGTACAGAAAGACTGCGTTCAGTGACAGGCATACAGAAGGGGGGGGGGGGGAGGGGGAGGGAAGGAAAGTAAGTTATTTGAAACGCCCCTGATTCTATTGCTTCTTTGGTTCTTTCTTCCTTAGGAAGTTTGCAGTGCATAAATTTTTAATGTGAAAGAAGGTCCAAGGAAGCTGTACGGCAAAAATAAACAAGATATTTATGACAATAACATTGACAGATGTATATCTTCCTGGAACAAAGAACTAAAGAAAAAAACACTTCCAACGCACAGATTTCTGTTGCACCCATGGTAACTCAGCATAACATGACTTGATAGTTCTGAGAGGAAGTGTTTTCTTCCACTAGATCAGACTTCTTAGAGACTATCCTCTTCTTGAGAATCATAAAATGGGTAGTTTCACGAATACTGGATTTTCCAAAAATCAATTCATCAAAAGGCAAAACCTGCCATACAAAGCAGTCATGATCCCATGTGAATGGAGGCGAAGTGCGTCATTAAAAGGAAGACATAATAAAAGCCAGATTTCCTGCCCAGCTTCCTCTGACCTCTGCTGGCAGAACTATTTTCCTCCTGCATTAAAAAGTGTGCCTAGAAATTGCTCTGCCCACTATGCAAGCTCTGTCAGGTGAACACAAGTGACATGATATGCTTGTACAGTGGGAAGGATCACATCAGGTATGCTCATAAACATATATACTTGAACATTCTCTAATTGTAATGACTAATGAGGAGTCCATCAACTAAGTTGCAAAATCTCACTTCAACAGCAACCCAGCATTAAGTATTGCTTAAATCTTGCTTGTCTTGTTAATTTTTAATATAAAAATCATCTTGTCACGATTAAAAAACTATAGAAAAAATGATCTTAAGTCTGATATGCTACTATATCCACACAACAGGGTGCACTGTGAATTTGTTACACCTTAATACTAAATTTCATAACTTCCACCCACTTAAATAAGCTCTTTCCCATTATCCTAATATAACATCTAGCCAGAAAACCCATGCCTGAATGGTTATTTTCTATTGAAAATAGTGATTACATAGTGACATATCAAACCAAGTATTAGTTGTTCTCTAATACTCTCCCATTGGATACTTGAATACTGATAAGTTTGATATTACTGTGTTGGAACCGATTTTCGTGTGACAGCCGCAGTGCAGATACTTGTCGATACACTGGCACTGAATGATAATCAGTACTACAGTCTGGGAACAATTGCCAGCTATGTCACTCCTCACTAGAATGAACAAAAAGGCATTAATTCTGTTATCATGTGCTTTGTGCTTCCTGTTTGAAAGGCCAGAAGCCATTAGGAAATACTAGGAGGGATAAAATAAGTATGAACCAGTAAGAATTTCAAGGGTTAATGATCAAAACAGTTCCAAAAATCACTTAAGGAACTTATTAAGCTTTTTCATATACAAAAATTAATACTGTTCAAAAGAGATCTTGATTATTTGGATGAAAACTGAATTGAGGGCTGGCTATGAATAAGATGCATTAAAAGATGTAATGCATGATAGAGGCAGGACACAAAACATACATTTCCCTTAGTTCATATATTCGGCTGTATCACTTGCTAATATTCTCACAGAATGACTTTCTAATAAAATAAGTAGTTTTAGTATTAGTGTATATTCTTCATTTTAGTATATTTAGTTTATTCTCACCAAACAACTTTCTACAAAAATAAGTATTTTTAGCTTTTAAAAAGTTATTTGAAATGCATATGCCACACTGTAATTTTGATAATTTAAAATCCATAGAACAGATGCAAAGTAGGTACTTCTCTGATGCTAACTGAACAGCATGATCAAATGGTATTTCCTGTAAATAAAAGCACCTTTTTCTTTTTTTCCAAATAATGATCATCAGGATATACTCATAATTAAAAAACAAACCAAAACACCCACAAACAGTGGGAAAGACAACATATAAGGAAAATAGTGAAGATACTTTAAAAAAAGATCTGTGCACAAAACATTTATAAAACCTTCTAATTAAAATAAACAAAATACTAAGAGAGAGGGAATAAAGACTTAGCAGAATGTTCATAAAATATCCTAGCTGTTGGCAAATATTTTATCTTTGTCATTTAATGATGATGAAGCCAAATAACTGTTGCTGGAATGGAAGCAGGCTGAGGAAGAAGGCATTCAAATTGGGAGTCAGGGATATTGCAATTTATATTTTTCTTAGTAGCAGCCTTATGTGTACAGTTTCTAAATTTCACTACTTTCCGTAACAGATGTCCCTTTCAACAGATAGTCATGTGTTGATCAAAGATATATTACTCTAATATGCTTGCATTCTGTTGTATGTTAAATTGTTTCTTCACACAGCCAGCAAGCTCTAAGCAGTTCACAAAACATCAGAGGATCAGTAATTAATAACAATGTTAACATCCAGGGGAAATCAGCTTTTTGTAAAGAAAATTTCTCCGGTATTTGATGTAATTTGTGCAAGATTGATAGAAGCATTGAGCTAAATTAAATAAACAGATTATGTGTTAAAAACTGTTAGTACATACTGAATAGTTACATTATTTGAACACAAAGAACATTAATGATATATTAAAAAACGAATTAGGTATTTATAAAACATGAATCAGTACTAATAAGCTTGGTATGAAGTAACTTCAACAAATTTCAGAGGGAAGGCAAAAAGATACATACTATGATCATTCGTGGATGTAACAAACTGGATATATTTTTTTCCAGTTAAAAGAGAAATAAATGAGTGTAATTAAAATACTGCTAAAAGCATATATGCTTTTAGCTTATGAATTCAAAAATAAGACATGAATTAAACTTAGATGTGTTTGGTATGTTTTTAAAGATTTTTTTTTTTTTTTTTATATACACTATTTTAAGAAAGCCCCTATACTACTGTCCATAAGCATGTTTCAAAATTCTTAAAATAAGTAAACAAAGAAGTCTGTCTGCCATTTCTAGCTTGATGATATCAAGGTAATTAAGCATGATTTTAGGGATAATTCCGTTACAATTTCTAAATGTTCCAGGAAGTAAACACGTGTGTGCATATATACGTAAATATACATATACCAAGAGTTACTCTGTCTACAAACACACCAGCATGTATCCTTGCTATTTATTAATCGAAACAAATAAAACCCTCCCCATAATTTTACAAGGCATTTTGCTTTTATCAGAGATTTCAAAAAGACAACGAAACAAATCAAAAGAAGAAAAACGTTTCCATTCAATTTACCAATTTCTAACAAGAGTTAGATATCTATGGTTATGGGTGTATATATGTGAATGAACGAATAAATCCTTAACCCACCATATCCTTTTCTCCAGTCTGCAAGCTGTCACCCGTGAAAAGTATGGTGTAGATGGTAGGATGATACTGTACCTGATTGGCTCTGGAGGTGGTCATGGGATCAGATGGAGAGGACTTGGTGGTAGTTGGGGAAGATGGCAATGTCTGGGAACAAAGCAGTTCAGGAGCAAATCAACCTTTACAAGCCTTAGACTGAACAGTTAAAAAAATAAATAAACCAACCAAAGTAACATAACTAGAAAATTAAAACAAATAAAAAATGCCTAAGACAAGATCTTTCTCCTACTCATTGGAACTTAATGGAATTTAAAGTCAACTGGATAAATAAAGCATGTAAATATGCATGCTTATGCATGTAAAAACAAATTCATGACTTGAAATCAAGATGGAGTACTCACATAAATACTCAAAAATATGCTGACCACATGAGGAATTCTTTCCTCTCTCTTCCTCTTGGGGAAAATGAAGACTATAGTAAACTAAAATTCCAGCAAGTTCAATGAGTGCACTAGAAACAGTTATCAGTCTACAAAGAGGGCCAATGTCTGAAAGAAGTTAGAAACATTTACTATGGCACCTTATAACGCACCATTGTATAGCAGAGACTACAGCCAGCAAACTGTGCTCCATATCTTACAAGAATTACACTGAAGCTACAGAGTTTTTAGCAATATGCTAACTGCTAAAATATTTTTAACCAAGAGGTGAAAAAATGTAAACATCAATCTCATGATGGATGAACATGCAACTAACACCTTCACAATAAATTACTATAATATATTATTAGTGTTAAAACTGTTCATTTAGTTGAGCAAAGGTTAATAATTTATCATCAGGGTTGTGTTCAAAATAAACACAAAAAAGAATTAAGAGTCGTATTTATTGATCAACTTTTCTAAATAATATACATATGCTTAACATTAATTCTTGAACATATCAAAAAGCACTGCTTTGTTTAAAAACTTTATGTACACATTTCTCTTAAAGTATTAGATCTCAACAGAATAACTTTTTATAAATGTAGTGAAAATGTAAAACTCTAATTATCAAAACATAACATACAATACTTATTCAAAGCATGTTTTTTGACATAAATAAAATTTTATAAATTATTATAAAATATCCAAAATTACACTACTTTAAGAAATAAAATGTTAAAATGCTATACAATGTGATTCATCACATGGTCATATAATTACTAACCAACACTATTCAGAAATAAATGAAGGAAAATTTCACACTTTCAGCAATTCTGTTACTTACAATCATTGATAGTCCCTCATAAAATAGGTATACATACTTTTGCACTAAAACTCTTAATGCATATGAGAATGCTGGGACACTGTGAATGCACAAAGTTGTGTATTAGCAAAATATGGGCTTGTACATATGCACACAAAAATACTTTAGCTGTATGTTAAGCAATCTGAAGATCAATTTTTTTCATAGTTTGCAAATAAACAAGCAGCCAAAACAGGAAAAAATATCTAAAGAAACGGATACTATTTTGTGTTTCCAACCTGTAACTCACGTTATAAAACAATTAAAAAAAAACCCAGAATATATACAGCTTAGGCATCAACTGAGACTCTTTGAAGAGGCTTAAATAAAAAAACCTACTATTTAAAGGGTATTTCAAAAAATATGTAGCTTGGCAAAATTTTATTGGTCAGTGGATGCTATTGTGAAAAATCAAGACAATTATAAAAGAATCTTCCATGTCTTCCTGTGAAGAACATGGGTTCTTTTGGAATGGTCTAGAATTAGTTAGAAAAAGCTGTCAGATTCCATTATAGTACTATTCAATTATAGAATTATACTCCTGATTTCAATGGGATGATGCATTACCTCTCTTACCAAAGTCTGAAATTGCAATGAACTGATTTTTACCATTTAAGCTTAAAGTAACAGGTAGAAGGAAGGAATCTGCAACCAAACAGAATGGAGAACTGCAACTGATTCTGACAGGTTTTCTTTATTATTGCTACATGTTAAACTTTCCTCCTGAACAAAAAAAAACAACCAAACAAAAAAACACTGTTCTCCAGCAAATCTCTGAAAACATGTTTTGACTAAAATATTTCAGACACTTGATAGTTTGCGTGATCAATACCACTGCTAACTAGAGCATACTGCGTTCTGTATTGTTTTGGTATGCTTGTTTTGGTATGCTAAGCTAATTAATAAGAGGAAAAATGGTTTGTTCTTCACAGGTTTTACTGAATCTAACTAGTGGATTCATAAGATACATAGAACTCTTCAACACTGAGTAATGACCTAATCACTGATACCACAAGTAATTCAAGAAACTGGTAGCATCACAATTTTCAATTCATATCAATCTTCCTACAGTACAGATATGTATGGCTGCAATGAGAAAGGAGTGACGATGATAATTTCAGCTGTTGAACTATAACAGCTATTAAGTAGAAGCATTTTACTATTCCATTTTTGCAAAAGCTCGTTTAAAATACAGTGGAAAAAAGATAAAAACATTTAAAAGCAAAACAACCGTATTAACAAAGAAGAATCAAGTATGGGCATACACTTTTTTTTTCCAAACATATATACCATTGCAAAAATACTAAAAATAGCAGTAAGGTCTTTTGGTTTGTGCTTTTCGTGGCTTTTTCCTTTGTATATCATGTTGTTTCTTCTGAGGTTCCATCTCTCTTATTTACTTTCATATCTCCTTTCAGTTTTTAATATATATCTATACATATATATAAAAGAATAAATATATAAAACCAGACAATTTGTAAAAATTGAAGTTTTTTCATGCTTCTGCATAGCTACAGACACACACCTATTTATTTTTTAATATTCAAGTAACATAAAGTAATTTCTCAAAAATAAAACAAAGAAACACAGCAATACAACATTTGTATTTTGTACTGGATGTCCACTGCCTGATATGTAATTTACTGATATACTCTCAATGATACTGCAAGAACTTTTAGGCAAAATTACTTCTTAAAGTTGGACAGAGCTCAATAATTCTGATTCATTAAGCTACAAAGAATAATTTTGTTTTTAAATTTGGCAAGTGTTTTGCATTTGGCAAGCACTTGAATTTAGTAGTTATTAGGCTTCTGGGGAATGAGATGTATAAAGTGATTAGAAATCATAAGATGAATTTACAATACAGACTTTGAGACTGAAACATGCATACTATAATTGAAGCCTTCCTGAAATTGCCAGTTGACTGATGACAAGGTTACAGAAAAAAAAACTGTCAAAATTTCTCCTACAAACCACTTCTAAGACTCACAGGGGAGAGGGGGTAAGCTACATTTTGAATAGTGTATTTCAAGCAATTATTAACTTGGTCTCCTCTTTCATATTATTTCCTTTCCTATTATTTTCCTATTAGGACAGTGAACGGGAGATTATATTTACAGGTAAGAGAGCACTGCTTGTCTTAACTTGAAGCTTCTAAACCAGATGTTTGAGGAAACAGACTTTAAGTAACAAAAAAAGTAGATTAATTTTAGAAATAAAAATCTGTTTGAGCCACATTTAAGTTCTAATATTTTTTGAAAGTCCAAGAAAGTACTTCTTCCTTGTGTTCCCCACAAGAATTGATTGTACTGTTAGAGACTGCTCCCAGGCTGCGCAACATACAAAAGGGTGCAGAAAAACGGTCAAAGCATCACACTCCCATGCTTTGCATTTTTGAGTAACACAGTGAAGATACAGCTCTATGACGGCAGTATAGAATACATACACTCCATCTGGACAGTGTTCCAAAAAGGTCTCTGACCTCTACTTTAATGACTTCTTGAATTGCTTAATGCAGATCTATGTATAAATGACAAATGTCACTCCCTCATATAAAGGTACTAAAATACTTCAATAATTACATCTTGGATACTAAATGTTGTACTGAGAGTTAACATTTCTCAATACCTGTTAGTCTATTTGTATACAGAATAGTAGAAAGCAAAGGCATAAAATACCATTTGAAAACAGGAGCAGCGACATGAAAGCATATAATGGACACCATTTAAATGTGAAGATGGAACTGCATTTATAGCTTAGTAACTTCTAGTTTCTCACTACAGGGCTTGCCAAACAAAGGAAATTTTTGTAATGACAATACCCACATTAAATTAATATTAATACTAAGCTAATACTGATTTTCAGTCTTGCATGTATTAATATTGGTGCTTTAAGTCACTGAAATCAATGTGACGACAAAACTAGTTTGCTTATGCCGAGATTTTAATGCACTTTAAGAAAAGGTGGTATCTTCTTTGAATTGTGTTAAACAGCTGAATACCTTCTGCAGCTAAAATGATAGACAGAGAGCACTGCAAGGCCCCACTGTGCTGAACAAATTATAAAAGACTGATTTACTGGACTTCCAACAGTATCGGAGATGAGCCTTTCTAAAGAGACCACTTGCTTTGCTAAACATACTAAATCTTCTTTTCATCTGCTGTAAACTTCTTTAATCAGCAAATGATCCTAATCTCCAGGATGACTGCATAAATACATAACAGATTTAAAAAAAAAACCTGGAAAAGTACATAATCAAGGATTAATGATTTATTCACAAACCATATTGTAAAAATGCTACTTTGATGACTTCAGTGATCCAATTTTACTTGCTATCTTTTCATTTCTATAAAGAACAAATAAAATGCATTCTGATATTTCATTCTCTTTGCATTTACTTTTGCTTTTGCATAAAATAATATAGAGAGCATAGGGCAATACAAAAAGACTAAGAAAGCTAGCATAAATAGGTGGAATGCTTACTTATAGGTGTTTATAGAGGCAATTTATCTGCATTCATGAACTCCTGGGGACTTGTCTTTGAAAAAAGAAAAGAAGTGTGAGAAGTATAATGTAAAAAAGAGATTATCTTTTATTCTGTCTGGGGACAAGAAGGGGTAAGGAGCTTAAAGCAAACCAGCAGGTGCCATTTGGATCATCAGAGCAACTCTGAATGGAGGGAATGATTTAGGATGAAGACTACTGTAAAATGGACGATGAAGAATCAAGTCCCTCCCTTTCCTCAAAACTTATGACAGTAATGTCAAAACATTATACAAGATCTGGTTCTGTTACAGAGAAATGCCAGAAAACTCAAGTAAGTAAACAGACACAGGCATCAAAACACATAAGATATGGGCCTAAGCATCATGTCAAAAAAAACCCAAGGAATAAAATGTAACCTTTTGATTCTGGACTACTTTGGGATTTGGAAAAATACCACCAAAACTACAAAGCCATAACAATATGCGAGATAACGTCAGGATTTTCCTTCTGCTGAAAATTGCTGCTGTTCATCCCCCAGCAAAATCTTCTGTTTGCTTTCCACTTTTGAAGTACATATAGTGAAGAGTTAACAGTCAGCTAGAGTTAACTGTGTCCATAAAACATGGTTTCACATGTATATTGAGATTATATCCAACACTGATGAAATGTAACAGAAAATTAAAACAGAAATCTGGCACCAGAATTAAGAGCACATGAGGGACAGGATATAGCATACATATATTTATGGAATGCTAAACTTCTGCCATGGCAGGTACCGAACTGTCTCTCTAGCAAATAATGACAACTGCTTTTTTGCTTTGTTCTCACAATTTGTAAACACAACTGCATATCTTACTACTCACTGCAAAATGGTAACCAGTGCGATTTTCCACCTATATTCAAAGTGAGAAAAGTTTATGAAAATCATTGACTAGATGAGACAAAACTATAAATGATTATCTCAAATAAAAAAGGTAGAGTTATTTTCTCATATTCTGTAGTTTAGTAAGGTTCATCTCGGTGACAAACTGTTGCCTTAAATGGATGATAAAAAGTAAAAATTATCATCAGAAGTGAGAGACATTTTAAGAAACAGATGAAAGTTTCTTCAGGAAGGAAGGACTTGGGGGTATTGGTGGATACAAACCTGAATATGACCCAGAAGTGTGCACTCACAGCCCAGAAAGCCAACTGTAGGCTAGGCTGCACAAAACCAGGTGTGTCTAGGAAGTCAGGAGGTGATTCTGCTCCTGTGAGATCCCACCTAGAGTACTGCATCCAGATTTGGGGTCCCTAGCATAAGACTGACCTACTTGAGCTGGTCCAGAGTAGGCCCATGAAGATGCTCAGACGGCTGGAGCGCCTTCCCTGTAAAGACAGGGTGAGAGGGTTGCAGATTTTAAGCCTGGAGAACAGAAGGGTCTGCGGGCACCTTATAGCAGCCTTCAAGTACCTAAATGGGACCTATATAGAAGACAAGGAAGCATTTTTTTATCAGGGAGTGTAGTGATAGGATGAGGGGTAACATATTATAAATTGAAAGGGGGTAGATTTAAATATTAGGATTAGATATCTGATATCTTTACAGTGAGTACTATGAGGTCCTGAGATACTGGAACAGGTTGCCCAGTGAAGTTCTGTATGCCCCATCCCTAGCAGTGTTCAAAGCCAGGGTGGACAAAGTTTTGAACAGCCAAGTCTAGTGAAAGGTGTCCCTGCCGATGATAGGGGGGTTGGAACAAGAAGGGTTGGAACTATAAGGTCCTGTCCAACTCAAAACTATTCTATGATTCTATGAAGTGTGTGTACCCAAGCCTTTACAGTCTGAAGAACTCATATCCTGCATTTAAAAAAATCCAACACCTTCATTAGGGGGGTGAATTTTCAGATCTGTATTCTTATCAGGTTCTATTTAAGCACTTGAAAGTAAAACTTCTGATTTAAAAATTATGAAAATTTCATTTTTTTTATTTTTGTTGATCAGCATTTCTGAAGCAAAAGTAGTAATTTTCAAAAGAATAATGTGAATTTACAAATCTGAGTTCAGACATACAGTTTCGCAAATTTTGAATACAATGTCTGGTACCGTGATTAATGAACAGAAGTAACAGGCTCATGAGAGTTCACTACCTAGTGGAAGAGCTGAAATGAAATTGGCTCCAATGAAAATATCGATTGGAAGTTTTATATGTGAAAGGTTTACTCTAGATTTTCAAGGATGAAATTCTGAATCTTGTGTCCATGCTTCAATAGGCAAACATTCCACAGAATCAAAGAAGGATTCTGGTTGGTAGAGATCACAGAAGGCTAAACAATGAAAACTCATTTCTTTAGAATTGAATTAGCTGTATCTCCCCTTTCACATAATGCACAATTCTGCAATGGCCATCTCTGATTCCATGTGCTTCCTGGACAGGCTTCTACAACAATTGCTACCTGTAAAACATCTGGAAGGAAAACTCTACTAGCATACGAAGAAGATGCAATAGTTTCTGAAGAGGACGATGTGATAAGAACACATTAAGCAGCCTTTTCCATTGTTCATTGCACATGCTATTAATTTAGAGGCAAAATTTAAATCTTTGTATGCTAACCTTCAACCTCTTCAGCAACCCGCTTAGTAATATTCCATGGGATACTGCCCTAGAGGGCAGGGGGGGCCAAGACTCTTGGCTGATATTCATGGATCATTTGCTGCATGCTCAGGAGCAATACAACCCTACTAGAATGAAGTGTGGCAGGAGGGCCAGGAGACCCCCCTGGATGGATAAGGAGCTGCTGAGGAAAATTCAAAGAAAAAAAGAGGCTTATAAAAGGTAGAAGCAAGGACCGGCTACCTGGGAAGAATACGGATTGTTGTCCGAGAAGCTAGGGACCAGGTTAGGAAGGCTAAGGCCC
>JANRGW010153308.1:0-82546 GCA_024733675.1 Psilopsiagon aymara
ATGAAGAACAACAAGGTGGTTGGTGACAGCCAGCATGGCTTCACTAAGGGGAAATCCTGCCTGACCAATTTGGTGGCTTTCTATGATGGGGCTATGGAATTGATGGATGGGGTAGAGCAGTTGATGTCATCTACCTGGACTCCTGGACTTGCAAAAAGTGTTTGACACTGTCCCACATGACATTCTTGTCTCTAAGTTGGAGAGACATTCATCTGATAGGCAGACCATTCCATGGATAAAGAACTGGCTGGATGGCTACATGCCAAGGGTTGTGGTCAATGGCTCAGTGTCCAGCTGGAGATCAGTAATGAGTGGTGTCCCTCAGGGATCAGTGTTGGGATCAGTCTAGATCAGTGTCTTTGTGGGTGACATGTACAGTGGGATTGAGTTCGCCCTTAGCAAGTTTGCCGATGACACCAAGCTGGGTGGTTCGGTTGATACGTTGGAGGGAAGGAATGCCATCCAGAGGGACCCTGACACACTTCTGAGGTGGGCAGACGCCAACCTGATGAAGTTTAACCATGACAAGTGCAAGGTCCTGCACATGCATTCGAGCAATCCCAAGCACAGCTACAGGTTGGGCAGAGAAGAGATTCAGAGCAGCCCTGTGGAGAAGGACGGGGGGATGTTGGTGAATAAGAAAATGGACATGAATCAGCAGCGTGTGCTCGCAGCACAGAAAGCCAACCGTATCCTGGGCTCCATCAAAAGGAGCGTGACCAGCAGGTCAAGGGAGGTGACCCTGCCCCTCTACTCTGCTCTCATGAGACCTCACTTGGAGTACTGTGTTCAGTTCTGGTGTCCTCAACATAAAAAGGACATGGAACTGTTGGAACAAGTCCAGAGGAGGGCCATGAGGATGATCAGGGGACTGGAAGCACCTCCCATATGAAGATGGGCTGGGAAAATTGGTGCTGTTCCTGGGGAAGAGAAAGCTGTGTGGAGACCTCACAGCAGCTTTCCAGTATCTGAAGAGCGTCTATAAGGATTCTGTGGAGAGACTCTTCATTAGGGACTGTAGTGATAGGACAAGGGGTAACAGGTTCAAACTTACACAGGGGAAGTGTAGGCTGGATCTAAGGAAGACGTTCTTTACTGTAAGGGTGGTGAGGCACTGCAATGGGTTTTCCAGGAAGTTGTGAATGCTCCATCCATGGCAGTGTTCAAGGCTGGGTTGGACAAAGCCTTGGATGACATGGTTCAGTGTGAAGTGTCCCTACTCATGGCAGGGGGGTTGGAACTAGATGAACTTAAGGTCCTTTCCAACCCTAACTATTGTATGACCTGAGGAAATATATTCTCATATGCTAAACTCAAGAGTGGCAGTTTCACTCATGCACATGCTACTGGTACTCACCTTTAGAAGCGATAAAATTCTGATTTCATATATACAGGGATGTATTTATGTACATATGTATGTGTGAAAAATAGAAGACAGGCTAAGGGTGAGGACTATCAGGAAAAAGAAACACTCAGGTTGACAATATGCTACAAAGCAAGGTTTGGAGACTGAAGACAAGCCTATGAAGAATTTCTAAATTTTGGAGTAAAGAAAACCCAGCTTCACAGACACTAAACATAAGTGGTCACAAGCAGGTAGAGTGAAGATTTGAATATAAAACAGCTTAAATCAAGGGGTTCCAGGAAAGCGAAAGGAAAGCAAGAACGTTGTTTCTAGAGATGTAATACCAACACTTTACATCAACAAAAAGTTCCTCTGAAGTTGGGAAGAATATTGCAAAGAAACCACGATATGCAATCTACAGAAAATGAATTTTTTTACCCCCTGCCATGTTAAATCTTCAATGTTTGAAAGTTCTTTTTGAAGAGAGGAAGGAAGCATGCAATTTACTGTGTTGCTGTCTGGACGATGCATCAATGGTGTGTATCAGAAAGGGTTAATTTTTTCACTTTTCCAGCAGATTCTGATTTACTGTAGTTGCTCAACATCAGCCATAAGAAGCAAAGCTTACAGGCTGATGTGCGTTTGTGAAAGAATACTAATTACTTTAGATTTTACTGCTCAGGCATGGATATTATGTACTTGTATACAGCCAGCATTGACACAGGTATGCAGACAGCAATTGACACACTGACCATTCAACAATGGCCCAGCTTCAAAGTAACAGTTAAGAACTGGTAACATATAACCAGCTGATTCAGCAAAAGCACAACTGTTTACACTGTCATACATACAGCTGAAAATGATGGAATGTTATAATAGGGACATAAGTTTTTGTGTATTTATCAATATTATATGATCAGAAACAGTTAAAGACTATGAAGATTTACCTTGTCCATAATGCCCATTGCCTTGATTTTTGCAGATTCACTACCCAACTCACTAAGCTGATGTTTTCCAAGTAGCAATTCCTGTGGAATCTCATCATCATCACCTTTAAAAAACAAAGAAACCAATCCTAGTGATATCTCTAATGAAAGTTCAAGGAAAGCAGCCAATATGAAAAAAAACAACCAACCAACCAAACAAAAAGAACTGATTTCCAAATAGCTACGAACTAATAGTTCCATCTACTGAAAACGGAAAATCACAAATTTTGGTTGTGTTAAATGACTACTTCCTAACTATGACTGCCTAACATGAGGCATACATTTTTAACACAGCAAAATCCATTTATTGCAGCTCTTGTGCCATCACTCCCATTTCAGTAAAATAAATCTTAAACAATTATTGTCCTAATTCTAAAGGTCAAATCTGCGTAAGAGCAGTAGATGAAAACCACATATGAAATTAAGCATCTTGGGATACACTGTGTCTTAATTGTATTTAGCTTCAATAAAAACCCATGATGCTACAGACAGGGAAAGCACCAGTGAGTTCACTTTCAAATTCAAGGTTGTATACACTACTGCTTTAAAAACTGTAGTGATATGTTAACCATGCTCCTACCCTTGTTCTAATTCTGGGACAAAAATGGTATGAAAAAAAACCAAAACCAAATGCTCTACTATCCATTTCAATAGAAACTCACCTTGGTCAAAATGAACTAGTTCCATAGACACTTAACACTAAGCTTTCCACTGAAATGGTGAAGAAGCATACAACGATTCAGCAGCTAAGCAATAAACGCATAAAGACTTGGCTACCTGAGCTGAATACTCAAACTCTGGTTAAAAGCCACAACAGATGCAAAATTCTGTGCCTTGGACATTATTAGCAAGAGAACTATCTTATGTCAGTCTTGTTTGAAAAGATGTCTTTGACAGCACAGTAACACTCTCATGACATCTCAAAGAGATATCCTTTCCACTCCAAGGGACTATTAGTTGTCTCATTATGATTTCTGTAGGAAGGAGGATCTTGCAGCAGCAAGTGAAACTGGAAGGCCAACCCCTCAAGGTGGTCGCCACATAAAAGCAGTATGCCCAATCGTGTCACAAGCAATTAAATCACCAAGCAGGAAGTTCGAAAATACCAATATACACATTTTTTAATGTTTCTTGCGTTTCTAACAGGGAAAAACGTTTTGAAAATTTCTGGCATATTACCAAAAGCTGTAAAATCCATGTCTTCCAAATTTTCCAAAATATTCTCTATTGAAGCAGTAAATCTTTTGAAAGTGGAAGAATCCATCATTTCTAGTGAAAAGAAAAATAGCATATATAATTAGTTTACAAACAAAATACAAAACACAGAACACAAACCATAGGAAATACACCTAAAATTACCTTCAGGTGTTAGTTTAGGTTCATAAGCTTTCCTCTTCTTCTGTTTTTCTTTTTTCTTCATTTTTCTAGCCACTGATTATGAAGATAAAGAAACAAATAGTTTCTCAAAAATTAAATAAAGCATTATTTACATTTCTTACACTTGTATTCATTACTGCATGTAAAGATGATTTATTTTTATATGTTTAGCATGTCCATTAAAAACACACTGGTATTACGGAACAAAATTGATTTTTTAAAATGATCTGTTACCCTCACTGAGGCTAGGGGGAGAAGAATAATCATCCATATCAGAGTCATCGGGACTACGGTTACGGTAACGGCCACTACCAGATGTCCTCCTTCCTTCATGATAATGACCACTTCTCCTGTGATCACCAGAAGATCTTCTGTCATGCTCTTCATACTCCCAAGCTTCATCTCTATCCTTTCTATGCCTTTTACGAGAAGCTAGAAATGAAATCCATTTTCATTATAAATGCAAAAAAATCCATTTTTAATAGCTCAAAATTAAACATCTTTAAATGCTTAAAGGATGTGTAGACGTGTCACTCAGGGATATGGTTTATTGGTGGGATTGGCAGTGTTGGGTTAATGGTTAGATTCAATGGTCTTAAGGGTCTTTTCCAAACTATGTGATCCTGTGATTTGCAAGTTAAACACTACTTCATAGCTGTTCTGTAAAACAAGCAAATACTTTAAAACTATTATAGCAAATTCTGTTACTGCATTATTTGAACATTATTTTTTTTTTTAGTTACATGAAAGCTGTGCCTGACACTGCCAAAGACACCAGGAAACATTTAAAAAAAATTTAAAGGGCATTTATCCTTTTTAAGCAAAGCAAGGAAAGTGGAACAAATCAAAATAAGTTTCTTCTTGTCACAAGAGAACACTGAGACAGTTTCTTCAGTTACCCAAGTTGTAACAATTACTGGGCATTCATATGCCAATTCAGCGATCGCTTTGCCTATTTAACATAGCAAGTTCCAATGAAACTTGGTAATCTCGTGGTTTAAAGAACTCTGTTTCAGCAAAACAGCTAAAATTTTGTCTTGATACGTAGTGCAGGAAATTCAGAATAAAGGAGAAAGCTGGAGTCACAATTCTGGGCCAGACAACAAGTCAGTACTGCAGAAGGTTATTATAAACCCTTTTCAGGGAGGACCAAAAAGCCCAGAAGAACTGAATGTTGAAGAAACAGGGATAAATGTGCTGTGCACATCAAAACAGTTGCAAACATCAGATTCTAGACTAAGTAGAGCTTGCGAACCTGCAAAGATATTCCTGATATCTTGTGTACTCCTACCAAAATCTCCTGAAGTTTAGAGAGGTATGACTGTATGTAGAGTTGTTTCTGAGCTCCAAGTGTTTATTTAGAACTAGAACAAAACTGAAAAGTTTTCCTACAATGCCAGTTCATTGGGAAGCATAGGAGATACTATGATATAGTCACACCTGATATACAGACCAGGATCCAGTCAATAGTCAGCTCTGGTTAAGAATTAATAGCAAAAAAAAAAAATCCAACACCAAACAAAACCAAAACTGAGGTGATACTAATGTTCTGTACTGCACCCTAGAATGTAGTAAAAACCTTTGTGCAAAGAGTTGACATAAGTCTTTAAGGTAATAACTCAGTTCAGGCTTTGAGTTGTACTGTACTGCTTCTTGATCAGACTTCCTTGTAGATGGCATTACAATCATGTTCATGACGTCCGATATATTAACATTGTCTAAAATGCTTGAGACTTAATTGCAATTAAAGCAATGGAGGGCCATTCTGGATACCTGGAGTGCGTCCATTGAAGAAGAAAGTAAGTGTTTAGAAGAAAAGACCACACATCTGAACTGATTCTTTTTCCCCCATGAGACAGTAGTTCGTGCAGGCAGATGACATCTGTCTCCACACTTTACTGATCACTAGTATCAATTTAAGCTCTGCACGACAAATTCTGACTCCAGCTACACCTCCATGAGAAAATAATTTCCAATATTACTTTCCAGCAGATTTTTACATTGGCCATTTTTTTACTGTTAAACGACAAAGCGGGCTCTGCTACAGCCGTGCTAGCTCTGCAAGGCAAGTAAGACGAACACAGCAACAGCTGTTCACAATCAGTGCTCTACAGAATTTATCCGGAGGTATACAAAACTGAATAAAAATGTAAGTATTAGTAACACTGCAAGAGTTTCTATTGATTTTATACATAAATAAAAAGTATTCAGAATACAAATATCCTATTTCCTTCTGAATTCTGTCAAACATTTATGCAGTAACACATTGAGCACTTACTGTATGAGAATGATTCCATCAATTTTTGATTTCTAGTAATTTCATTTAATGGAATGTCCTTTTTTCATGAAATGAAACAGATTTATTTCCTTCTATAAAAATTACTATTTCATTTTTTAAGTTCAATTTTAGATAACCAGAAGGATTCTGAAATATGCACTTGTAACGATACAAATCTATTCAATGTAGTTGGCACAAATATTTCATTCCCTCAATCATTTTGTCTAATTTTAATTCAATTCAGTTCTACAGTATCCTTTGAGAAATATTGCAATTTACTTTTAAAGCATATGTCCCTATTCAGTTGTCCAGAATGACGGCCAGATCTTGAGTGGATATAATAAACCTAGAATCTCTCAGAGCATATAATTACTGTGAAAGTTTTCATTAATTTGCTTTACTTTATATTTAAGAATTTCAACAGCCACTATGGCTAATTCATGCATTAAGGTGTATGAAATTCTTGACACTTCTCTCCATTCCCAACCAACTTAGATAACACTGTATTTTTTTTTTTAATTCACAGTTCCAGATTATTAACACTATAAACAGGTGACATGACATGGTAACAACAAGCAAAACATCATTAAGCCTCTGCCATAATCAAGGCTGATTACAAATTACCTCAAGATCTCATACTCATACTCAAAGCGGCACTATTCAGTTATAATTAAAAGGAAAACCAAACAAAGAAAAAGTAATTCTTTCCTGCTTCTTTGATAAAGATCAAAGGTATCACTATTATAATTTTTATGTGTATGTATTTATGCATGAGGACTGTGTAACTGTTGGACAAGAAATTGAAGCATATTAAAAAGCAGAATAAACAAATATTTTTCTTTTAGACATTAAGAAAGACTGAAAAGCAAAACATTACTTTTTACAAATGTTCAGTGAAATGTTTATCTAGCAAAGGTGGAAGGCGTTTAACTGTGGAAAAAAAGCATGATAAGCAAGGTTCCTGCTCAGATTAACAGCAGTAAGCACTTCTGTAGCCCTGCATGGGTAACACAGCTAAGATGTCAACTCGGACTCAACTGACTCGTCTGTTTTAACAGCTTCTCTTCAGTGTTGGCTAACAGAACTACCATAGAGACAAACTACTGATTCGATTATTAGCAAGCAGTAAATCCATTCCTAACCTAGAGGCACATAATTTCTTGACACATAGGAACTTGATCTGATTGTGCAGCAAAATTCCAACTACAATCTTCCTCTCTTCCTTTGAAAATAGTTAATTCAAGAAGAGTATCATCAGTAAATTGAAAGGTATTTTGAAAACCCATCAAAAATAACTCTAGTTTTTAAAACATTATGCCAGAGAAATAACAGAAAAAATTCTTCTAGGCAGTAAGAATCTCAATTTATCATGTCGGAAATCCTTCACTAATTAATAAAAATAAGAATAATTTGAAATCTATTTACTGGAACTTTTCTCTGCATACCATTGTATACAAGTTTTCAGTGCCGTTTTAAAGGATATTTTCCTTAATCTGATTGGCTAAAAATGTTTCACAGAACAAGTGAAAAAAAAAAACCAAACCAAAAAACTAGGCAGTGGCTTCCATTAAGGTAATTAGGAAAAGAAACTTAAGATACAGCTGCTTTCATGTTGAGTGATGAAATGAAATCAAGTAATTTTTCTTTTAAAAGAAAAAAAAGATTCTTGTCTAAGTAGTTGTCAGGAAACTTGTTCTCGTTAGTTTTTGGAATAGCTAACTTAAAAAAAGAAGTATCTTTTTAGAGAAGTTAAATATTAACATGTACTACTTACATTCAAAAGCTTCTTCACTGTCATTGTCTTCATCAGAACTGATTTCAGCATATTTTGGTTTCTCATTAACTGTGCTACGTTTGCGCTTGTTCATTTTCACACGTTCACAAAGTGGCATGGTGGATTCAATTTCTGCCAGGAGCTCAGGAGGCAACTCCTTTAACACTGACTGATCTATGCTACCTATTAATGGAGAGTAAGAAGAGCAAATGTGAACCTGAACATAAAAATAAGGGCCTAACACTACAGTCCTTATTCAGGAAGCACTTTAAAGTATATCCACTAATCATACAACAGTTAGATATACCTGGATGTATTTGACAGCTCTTTTTAAAGTTGTATTTATTGTTCACACTACAATTAGAAATTAGCACAATAAATTGCATACATATCTTCTTCCATAAACTATTCTGTCCGGCATATAAACAAATTCAAATTGGTGAATATCCTTTTTAAAAAGATATCCCTCCTCTACTTACGCAAAATTTAGCCCAATTTCAGCTCATCCTCTGAATTTAACAGGTTTTCTAACAGTGTAGGTAAATTAAAAGATTATTTGTGCCTCATTAATAGTTGTGCTTATTCTCATTCATACTATTTAGTGTTATATATAACAAGAAAATAACAAGAAATAACAAAATAACAAGACAGACATTTTGCCTTTTCCAGTAAAGAGGGACAAATCTGCGGCAGAACCTCTGAGGTCTTGTGCCTAAATCCAGGCCAAATCATTCGCAACCCAACCTCTGTCTCAGTTTTTTTTCTGAAGTCCTACTTGCAGTTTTATAATGTAAACCAGATTTGTGCTTGATTTTGTCACTCAGCAAAAATAAAAGATTTTTATTTAATATAGACCAACAGCTAGCTGGACAACATCATGTTTCTTTTCCACAGAGGTAAACAGGTGGACAATATCACACCATTCTCATCTCATTCTGAACTACAATTAGACCCATATACAGTCAGAATGGAGATTTATAGTCAAAATTCTTACAACTGATACAAGGAAACCAAATTAATTCAAAAGTAATTCTTGGGGTTTTGTTTATTCAATATCTTACCTTTATCTATCAAAGAAGCTATTGCACGTATTTGAAGATTATCAGACTAAACTATTAACCTTTTTCAACAACAGAACCAACATCTTTGCCATAAGCATCTCTCTCTCCTTCTTAAAGCATACTATGTTATTTAGAGAGGAAATCACCTGCAAATTGCTGTACACACACACACACACGCAGAATCCTCTGAAAATCATGTTCTGGATGATAATTCACTTTCCAATTGCATTCACTGTATCACTAACATAACTTTCTAAAATTTATTTGCATTCATATCCTATCTTCTAAACCAAGATTAGTGTTTTTACTTCTTTCTCTCTGTAAACATCTTCAACTGGAATTAGAAAAGCCTTAATATGAGAAATCATTTCCAGGAACAAATTTTTTTTAAAGTCTCATGTATTACTTGTTTCACATACATCTCTATCCATAAAAAATGGCTACAAGCAATGTAAGTGATGATCAAAGAATTATTTTTCTACAATTCTTATTATGTTCAGGAAGTCATCTCATTTAAGTGCATCTAAAAAGAAGATGTTACTTAAAATATTAGGCTTTTCTAACTGAGACAGCGGAACACCTGTAGATTTAAACTAATAGAGGAAGTTGTACCTACTTCCCTCATGCTGCGGTCACTCTTTAACATTTGTGCTAAGCTGCCATTCCTAGACAACCTCTACCTGTCAAGATTACCTATATTCTCAATATGGCTTTTGAAAATGCTAGAAAATATTTCACAATGTGGGTGACCACACTGCTGTGACACAATTATTCTTTGCTGTCCGGGCACTTGCTTGAAGACAAGCAGAAGTATGCCAGCATGGACAGACCACTCCTCTGTATGCACCAGCAGCTGACTGGATGATAGCCAGGTCTAATCTGGGTGCCACACAGCTGTGCACCTGAGTAGTGATGTTCCCATACTAATTCTTGAATTCTTTCTGTACGCCTGTACAGTGCCTGAGTAGGCCCCTTACATTCAGGTCCAGACCACAGGAAAATCCACATACACATATGTTAAGACAATTTCCACAGGTGAAGTCGCTAGATGGCCTCATATCCCGGTTCTCTAAAGCATATTCTCAATTTTATGCACTGCTTGTAATTTCATTTAAATCAGCAGGACTACACACATAACATGAAGCCTACAGTAAATTTGGCCAAAGACAATGCAAAAGTCAGCTGTAAGTAGAGAAACAAAAGTTGCACTAAATCTCCAAAGAACAAATAAAAATAACAGGCTACTACTCTCCTGCCTCCAACAAGTATCTATTCTTGCTTTCCTTACTGATCTTGTTCCCATAGTAGAACAGTAATCAATTTTTAAAAAGAAATAAATTGCTACAATATTAATTAGACAACAAAAGAAAAAACCCACAAAAAACAACCCCCCCCAAAAAAACCAACAAAACCCCAAAACCCAAATATTTGAATATTTGTAAAAATAACTTCATGTCCTTCTGAAAAATTTATGTTTTCCAGAGTTGAATTCATCTAATGCCTTGATTGTGCTCTCCCATTACAGATATTCCAGATAACATTATAAGCTTACCTTTTTTATTAGGAAATACGTAAATATTTCTTTATTCAATTGGGACAGCAGAAAAGAGAACAAATGGAATTAATGTAAAGTTCTCTACAACCTATCTTTAAAGTTTTTGTTTCTGCCACAATGGTCCCTGAAGCAAGAGTGCTGCAGGGTCAGTTTCCTCAGCTACTGAAGACTGTAAATAGTAACTTCTAAAATGAGTTTTACTCATGCAGTACAAAGGAGTTAAGCATGACTGAGCATGTAAAAGGACGCCCCATCCTTTCTGAAGAAACCCAAGAGTATTATATACTATGGGACGCCAATCAAGAGCTTGTTAATGTTCATTTTCCTCCATCACATATGTGGCATCAGGGCCACCCAATATTCACTAGAAACATCCTACTAAATTGCTTCTTTTATACCTTATTACAAAAGAACTGTGTATTTGCACAGGGTAGGAAGGAAACAGTTAGAATCCAGTCACATGTCAACAACCATGAGGTATAAAAACCATGCTAATGCCTTTCCAGTTCATGGGATATTTTTTTTAAAAAAAATAATATACAGCATGAAATTTCCCATTGAAAGTATCTACAAAAACATGTACAATCACCTTCAGTTTTTCAATTTCTTTGCTAAATTTGCTAAGACAGTTACATTTCCCTCTAGTTTGCACTGTTTTTAAATAGCTAAATACTAAAAAGTTACCGCACAAGTTAATAACAATGCCCCAAAATAGTAGCTTTCTGAACTGCCTCCACCAATGGAATAACTCAATTTTTTTACAACATGTGATCAGTGTACACAACATGCCTGAAGTGGGCTGTAGGCAACAGTGTTCGGCAGACAGCACACACGTTTTCAAAGCTGCTTCAACAATTGGAACAAAACAAAAGAAGCAAGCCAGAAGAAAAGTATCATTCCAAAATCTTTGTCCCACTGTAAAGAATAACATGCTAACAAACTCTACATTAATGAAACCACACTTGGAGCACTGGGTGCAGTTCTGGTGTCCTCAACATAAAAAGGACATGGAACTCTTGGAACAAGTCCAGAGGGCCATGAGGATGATCAAGGGGCTGGAACACCCCCCGTATGAAGATATGCTGAGAAAGTTGGGGCTGTTCAGGCTGGAGAAGAGAAGGCTGGTGGAGACCCCAGAGCAGCATCCCAGTACCTGAAGGAGGCCTATAGGGAGGCTGGGGATCAACTCTTCATTAGGGACTTTAGTGACAGGACAAGGGATAGCGGGTTCAAACTTGAAACAGGGGAAGTTTAGATTGGATAAAAAGAAGAAATTCTTTACTGTAAGGGTGATGAGGCACTGGAATGGGTTGCCCAGGGAAGCTGCGAAAGCTTCATCACTGGCGGTGTTCAAGGCCAGGCTGGACAGAGCCTTAAATGACATGGTTTAGTGTGAGGTGTCCCTGCCCATGGCAGGGGGGTTGGAACTGGATGATCTTAAGGTCCTTTCCAACTCTAACTATTCTATGATTCTTTGAAGAGCAAGTCAGAATAGCTGTAGAACAAGTCATCTCAATGAACTGCATCCATGAACAGCCACTTCTTTAGTGCTTCTCTAAACACACATGCAATGGTGTCCATGCGTCACATACTAGTTGCTTGCTGAAGGAAGAACAAGGTCTTGGGTTTGATGGCTATTATCAAAACGTTCCTTAGAGAAGGTATTCAAGAACCTTGAGCTGCCATTTGAATATCCACTGACCATCAAAATACTTGTTTCCTCACTAAGCAATTCTTGACAAAATATAATGCAGTTAAAGATCAGACAGAGAATATTAGCTAAAAATGCATCAGTCTGCAAGATTCCTTCCACATCCTGTTTTAATGTGGGAAGCTTTTCAAAGGGTTTTGCCTTGTACACTAAAAAGATTTCTAGGAACACGCAACGGATGTAGTACTTTCCTTTGCCACATACGGCTTAGAAAAAGAATAGGCAGGCACAGATCTGATTCAAATTTCAGCATGGCTTTTTGTTCATAACTTTATGGGTACTTTCAAGCTTGTAGAGCAGCCTTCAGCTAATATTTAAGCATCTCTAATCTTCAGTAGGATCCAAAATCATTTTGCCTTTAATTTGCAAGTCAAACAGATCTCCCTGATCCAGGCACACGGATACCTTCAAGAGAGGTTAAACATCAGAAAAAATTCAATATGGACAGCACAATTTTTTTTTGACATAACAATCAGTTTATTCATATCAGTTTCACCTGGCTTGATACAATAACTTCAAGCAAGCATCTATAGAAAAGGGAATGATGCTTGGCGATGCTTAGGTCAGCACTCATGCAGATAAGATCCTATTTTAGATAAAGAGCTAAAAGAAAAAGGGGGGACAAAAGAGTACTTCCCTACTTTATAAAGATGTTTGGAAAACAAACACCCTTTTAAAATAGTCAGGTACTGTTACATTTTAGCACTCAAGCACTACAATGGAAAGGGCCATATGACTACCTGCTGAAAATGAACAGTTTACTGGTTAAAACTGAAAATGTTTGGCTATCCCTCAGGGTGCAAATTTTATTATACCCTTTCTACCAGGATCTCCCTTAAAATGCTCCAGAATTGCACTGAGACCTTGGTGATAAGAGTCCCTCGCCCGCCAGCTGCACACTCCTCCAAATAATTCTGTTCCCTGGAGTTTCAAGAATAGAAAGGAAAAAAGAAAAATCACAATGCTTTTCTCAAATTGAAATTTAAGGCATGCAGACAGTACATCTGCTCATTAAGACTTAAGTTCCACTTTTACCTCAACACCATGTTATCAGCTGAAAAACACACCATCAAATGAATGATGGGGAAAATAATCTGAGAAGTAGTGGCATTTACTCTAGCAGCCCATCTCTTTCCTGCTCCATTGAAGTTTATGGATGAACCTGAACATGAGCCAGTAGTGTGTGCTTGCAGCCCACAAAGCCAACCGCATCCTGGGCTCCTTCAAAAGCAGCGTGACCAGCAGGTGGACAGAGGTGATCCTACCCGTCTACTCTGCTCTTGTGAGACCTCACTTGCAGTATTGTGTACAGTTCTGGTGTTCTCAACATAAAAAAGGACATGGAACTGCTGGAACAAGTCCAGAGGAGGGCCATGAGGATGATCATGGGACTGGAGCACCTTCCATATGAAGACAGACTGAGAAAGTTGGGGCTGTTTAGCCTGGAGAAGAGAAGGCTGCATGGGGATCTCATAGCAGCCTTCCAGTATCTGAAGGGGGACTACAGGGATGCTGGGGACTATTTATTAGGGATGGCAAGTGATTGGACAAGGGGTAGAGGGTTCAAACTTAAACAGGGGAAGTTTAAAGTGGATATAAAGAAGTTCTTTACTGTAAGGGTGGTGAGGCACTGCAATGGGTTGCCCAGGGAAGTTGTGAATGCTCCATCCATGGCGGTGTTCCAGGCCAGGTTGGACAGAGCCTTGGATGACACGGTTTAGTGTGAGGTGTCCCTGGCCATGGCAGGGGGTTGGAACTAGATGATCTTAAGGTCCTTCCAACCCTAACTATTCTACAATTCTATATACAGCTACATTCTATAAACAGTATACAACTCACTACTGAGCCCCTTACCCCCACTTTCGACTACATCCATGAATGGTAAGCTCAGCTCACACACATGCACACACCATTAAGAGGGTGGGGAGACTCGACATGCCCTCACTATCACCCAAGGGACTGCATCCACAGGATTCTCTGCTGCAATGAATTTGGCAGGAGGGAGAAAAAGTATTAGGAAGAAATGTGCCATTCCATAGAATCTTCCTGAACATCTTTTGAAATAATTTTTCTTCATTTGCCACAATACAGGCACAAAGGAAAAGCTCCCAGCCCTGGACTAGAGAAAAGAAGAGGTTCAGAGTCCCTGATTATACTCGGGTGTCTGTAGCTCTGGCCTTGAAAAATGGGACCCAGGCAGGTAGGTGAGACAGCAAAGGTCATCATTGCACAAAGCTAAGTAGTACCGATTCGAAAAGAATTTTACAACAGAACAAAATACTCTCAGAAGTAAGAAACATTTTTTGATGGACGGAAGAGATTTCCAAAGAGCATCCTGAAAGATCCAGGCAGACAGCAGGAATATACCAAATTGTGCTCTCCAAAGATGCCAAGAGAACTCACATTTACATTGTCATCAATTATTTCCTGAAGCTATCCAACTGCTGTGGCACTACAGCCACATGTTATTTTATTCTTTATTGCTATTCACTGGCTTTTTGTCTTTACAAAAATTGATGAAAGGAGGCTAGAGCAGTCTAGGTTTGCAAGATACTTCACAAAAAAATAAAGCACTAATCAGAGTAAAATGGAGCAAGACTGGCAATCAAATACAGTGCTGCACAAAACCCCTGAGTTTCATGAATCAGTGTCAGGGGATCATTTCTGGATTTTGCTGTCACTGCTTTTGAATATATGCATTGAAATTAAGCCAACTCAATTAATTATATTAAAAAGTTATGGTGTTTTGTAGAGTTGCAAAACATAGCATGTAATTTTCTGTCACTATTAATGTCCGAAATTAGAAATTTATGATTGGTATGTTATCCCAGCCATGTATTCAGATTAACTGGGGTCTCACCTAAGAAGAGAAGATCTTAAATAAATTCAAATTACATCTCATAATTTTTCTTCCCATAAAACTCCTATACAAATAATACAACACAACCAAGATCTCTGCAGAGAATAAGCAAAAAAATCAAGTAAAACAAATACCATGTCTTACATCTGATCTGTGACTATAGGACGTCAAGAACATCTGCTTTTTCCTCACACTGTCATGGAAACATTCTCAGGCTTTACCATTGAAGATATCACATGAAGCTCCTCTTGCTTTGCTTCTTCAAAATAACTTATTTACATAAGTAACAACAACAAAAGATTGCTGATGTCTTAGCTTTTAATATAAAATACCGTGGAAAAGTTGCTCAGAAGATAATGAAATAGTGCACCTATTTAAGGAACATTTATTTGATAAAACCAACAATAATTTGAAGAACAAAAAGTTCTCATCCTTTTCTTTTTATTGATAATGTTTCCATGAGGCAAAACTAAATTCCAAATTTCAAGTAAGCAGTTACAATTTTCTTACACATAACCAGCTGAAAATGTTGAGCAACAGAAAAGTTACTTTACCAGATGCAAATGTGATGCTTTTCCCTATGTGTATTTTGCCAAATTTACCCTTTGTTTAGAAGAAAACTCAGATCAAAAATTTTGAACATGTATGCCTGCACATAAGCTAACATCCATATTTAGATACTTAGACACATGAACAGCTTACATACTTAGACAACACTGCATATTGTAATTGACATCAGACAAATTGCTGGCCTACATCTTTACATATTACAATGCATTACTGCAGAAAGTACTTAGGCAAAAATAGCCTTAGCTATTCCCAGAAGTAAGAGGAACTTGATCAAGCATCCACATCCATGAATCTAAGACAGGTTCAGACTTTCAACAGATTGCTCTGACAAATTAGGTAATAAATTTCTATCACTTGCACATGACGAAGTAATTTTTCAAAAATGAACTAGTTAAACAATGAACTCCTAAATCTGCAAACAGACAAAGCATCATATTTCAGATGAACTAAACCACAATGAAATTAGTAGTTTCGGTCAAGTTTATTGTTGCAACTAAGAACTAGATGTGCAACATGTGAAGTTCGCTCTTAACTACCCAGAGTAAACTTAAGAGCAAGAATCAGAATATTTACCTTTGTGGAAAGACCAAAGTAGGAAATAATTAAAGCAGCCACACTGCACTAAAAACGTCTCCTATTGTACTGATAACAGATGAACACAAGAAAGGACTCCAGTGTGCAGTGGCTGAATTCCTGCTGCCTACCAGTTTATCCAAGATCTACTTCTGCAAAACAAATACTAAGTATAAAGGTCCCACAGAATATGTAAAATGCCCATAAAAATCTCAACACACTTTCTGGGACAGGATGGACACATCATACCTAAAAGGTCCCTGCAAGTAGGAGTGATACATTCCAGTGCAGAGCATGCTAGAGAAATGGGATCTTCCTAGACTTTAATGGGTTATATATAGTCTGGTTTTGGTTTTTGACTAAACAACACCCGGAACATTTTTCAAACTGTTCAATCAAAAAAGGAGAACAAAATTAATCAGGGCCAAGTAGACAAAGTATATATATTAAGATGGAACCTCTGCAAACTCAACCCATCTTTAAATGCCAAAAAAGGACAGCCAGTTCAGTTGAAAAGAGGTAGCCATTAATATCTCAGAAAGGAGGAAAACCAGGAAGACAGCAGAATTTTTATGAAAGTGATTTTTTTTCAAAAAAAACCCACCAAAATTCTAGTCAAACTTAGATCTTAAGAGAAGCTTCTAACACTTCATCTGAGAAGAATCATAATATACTTCTTGCTGTAAAGCATGAAATACATTCATTTTTCGCTGAAATGTGGCGTAATTTTCTGTAGAACTTCAGAGAAATTAATGATATACTTGATACCTGGTAGAGCATGCACATGTGAGATGCTTAGTGGGTTTTTACTCTGGTCTTCCACTCCATGACACTTATTTCAAACTTCAGATTTGTGGCATTATGGGTTTTCACAACGGCAATCTTTACAAAATCACCATCTGTTGCAAGCAAGCTGACTTGCAGCCTTTTCCTTTTTAGTTATTTCCCTGCAGCACAGCTGCTTGCCCCACTCATTTCAGTGAGTATAACAGTGTCTCTTTCAGCATCAAGAGACTGTTATTTTGGAATTGGGTTTGGAAACAAATTTGAACTCTAAAATTTGTTTGATGTGTTAACATCCACAAGCATTTTTTTTTAAAGTTTTGCCAATTTTGTCCTTTTGGAAGCCCAATACATGAAGGATTTAAAAAAATGTTTAAAAATGATACTCCCTTTCTGTCCAGTTTTCAGCCTCACCAGAAAGTATTTGTGAGTAGCTCTGCTGTGCTAACTAGAAGTCTGTGAGAGACATCACAAGCTGCCTCACCAGGACAACACAATCCAAACACAACTTTACTTCCTGGAATACTCCCTTTCTTGTCACACCTAGCTAGAAGATGAGCACCTAGTTGATCACTCTGCTTCACAAGTGAGACTATTTCCAGCAGTGCTAGATCTCAAAGATGGACTGTCGTGTTACACAAATGCCGAATTATAGTTACTATAGGCTCTGAAAAAGTCACCTGGAATCAAAAACCAGAAAAAAACACCACTGACAACAACCCCCTTCCTCCCCACCAAGAAAATGAAACAACACAACACACGAGCAAAGGACACAGGAAAATCTAGACGCATTGTTTTACCTCTATGACATGAAGATGATTAAGCAGTAAATTTTTTAGCTGATGCTGTAAGAATATGTGAATATGAATATGAAAGCACCTTTGACAAAACGATAAATCTCCACTCAAATTTCAGATCAGATCATCAGAGAATGTAGTATATTTAGGGAGACTTGCAGTGAGCCACAAAAACTTATATGTAAAGTTCTGTGTTGTACCAATAATGAAACCATGCAACAATTCACACAATTAAGGAGTAGTATTCAGATCAGACTTGTTTTCTTTTCTTTAACAACAAACTCTTCTTAGCTGATACCAGAAAACCTAAACAGTGCTTCTGCATAAACACCCTCATTTGTCCTAGAACTAAAACTTGCATTACATGTATGGTGTTTAATTTTGAAAGGCAATCCTTCAAACATATTATAAACCAGCTTAGAAATGTCCTTACACAGACAGTTACAGTTTCTCTCATTATTTGTATCTGTTTCATAGTTTAACAAAGTAAAATGGTCTTTTTCAGAATGCAGCAACTGTGAAACTGTTAACAGCTCCCATCCCAACACAGCTTATTAGCATAGCTCTAAGAAGCAGCAGAAAAGGTATTCGCTGAAGCTCTGAAACGAAAGGATAGCAAACATGACCTCCTCATTGCAGGCATGAACTCGAAGGGAAAAGTTTCATGGATCCCCCAACAACATACAATTCCAGTAAAACCAGGATAAAGGCATTCACAGATGTTAAACCAGCAGAAAAACGTGTTACAATTTGTTCTGACCCAGACAAAACAGGCCAAAAAATTTCACCCTAAGACCCCTTAACAAATACACTACTAAAAAAACTTCTATAACTTTTCTTGGAGCTGGAGTGAATCTTTCAGAAACCAGAACAGAGAGAGAAAAAAGTTGATTCTTCATCATAAATGCCAGAAGGGACTGTTGGGATGATTCAATATTAACAGTTGTGCACGATGGCCATCCTTCCCATTTGTATAATAGAACAAAATTTCAAATCTGTCTATAATTTGACTAAAATCTTACTTTGCCTTTTTGCAGTGTAATGCAAGGCTTATCCACAGGGATAATAAAGTATGGGTTTCAAATTTAAAATGTACAGAAGCAATGTAAAAAGTTGCATAGGCTTTCACTTTGCAACACATTAATTTCAGCTTAAAATGAGTCAACTTTACTGAATTTTACAATGAATTAGAATTAGTGCCTTAAGACAGAACGACTACTCAAATGGCATTTTGAAGCAGCTGAACTAATCGTATTTCAAACTGGATTTTAGATAAATCACAGCAATGATGTTGTATATGATGAAGCCAGTAGAAGACATTTTCTCGTGGGAGGGATGGGTGAAAAAGCAAAACCAAAGGATAAGAAATACAAGCAAGTAAAATAAGGAAAGACAAAGTAAAATATACTAAGCTACATGGAATAAGAGGAATGTGAGAAGTAGAATAATGATGCTACAAGGTAACACTAGAAAAGATCTGCTACAATCTATTAAGAAATACAGGATGAACTAAATAAAGAATGTTCATGAAAATGACTTTTCCTAGTGTATTAAAATGTTTAGAACTAAAAATGGCACCGAGTATGACAGTGAACAGTGTTTCTCTTTTTTAGAGTGAGGATGTTGTGGCTATGGCATGAATATTTTGTGTTTCAGTCAGCTGTTGACAAATAAGACTTTAAGTTATGAAGAGAGACTTTCACAAATTATGAAGTTTTTCAAACACTGGAGTTCACCTAGTTAGTGCGTGCCATATATCCTAGGAAGTAAGTTACCAGGATGTTGGGGAAAATACATAAAACTAAAAATATAAATGAAAATTTGAAGTTCAAAGACACTTTTTCCAAAATCTGCCTGGCTGAAGACTCAAAATCATTTGTAAGAGAGAGACATAGTTACAACATTCTTCTTTTCACAAAACCTATTTCTATTATCATTTTAAGAACCTTGTTCTGAATACAACAGCAAAAAAGACTGATATTAGACTCAAACATATTTTTTTTTCCCCTGGAAAATATGTCCTAAGTTATTTAGAGTATATAATAAATACATGACTTTATAAACAAAAAATACATAAAAACACTGCAAAAATTTATAAACCTGACTTGAAAATCAATGTGTTGATTTTCATGTCTAGTAGTCATGCTAATCGGGCAAGAGTCATTAAAACTTTTACATGTTAATAAAACATTCCATATGAATAACCACATATAATACAGACTATAAAAAAAGTACTTCAGAAACATTTTAGAAAGCATAAACACACTGCATATGGCTCTGAGGGCTCTAAAAATTACTGATTTTCCACACACAGAACTGTGTGAATTCAAACTCTATCCTTCTAAGAGTAGAGCTGAGCTCCATCAGAAAGTTTTTAGCATTCCCTATGAAGAACATAAAGGTTTAATCTGAAATCTTTAGACTAAACATACAACAAAGATGTCATAATTTTGTGACTAACTCTAGATACCTATTATTAGAAATGGAAATTTTGTCTGTTCTGAACCTCAAAAAGGGACATGGAAAATGTTCATACTTCCAGGATAAAGAGCAAATATTCAACAAGGAGGCTAATATCTTATAAATAACTAATACACGTCCTGAACTGTTAAGCTTTTAAGAGTGAATACAAACAGGTTAGCTGATAGACAACTGACGTAGCACAATAAATTCATTATACAGGTACCAGCTCTGTTGCATACATGTACATAAACATAGTTATACATTCCCCAAGACAATTTTTACATTATTTCTTATGAGATCAACTATGTAAGAAAACATTTTAATTTCAAATTCATGATCTACCTGGAACTGCATTCCTAAATCATCTTGAATCTAGCCGAAATCTTCTCCCCTGCCACCTGATTTGTCTATTTTGAGACAGGATAACACACAAACATAACTGTGTGGGAAATTTAAATGCTTTAAATGTTGAAGATTAAAAAAGAAAGGAACCCTGACAAGTCAGTAACACTGATTTTACAATGTGAATTTATCTACTTCAGTATAAAACCAAATTAGTCAAAGTCAGAGCACCGGGAAGAAAAACACTCATATATATAAAGTGTTATAACTGCAGAAGGCCAATCAACCAAAAATCAAACCTACAAACTATACTGAATTATTTCCTGTTCATATTACTAATTTGAAAATTCCAGCCAATTGTTTACCAGTTCATTTTATCTTTCTGCATACAACGAACCCTAAAGACAACATCTGAACTCTCCTAAAGAGTTTTGTAGTTTTGTAAGCTTACTGTCACACAGCCTCAAGTGTGGAGGCTCTCTCAACAGAGTTGTATTTACAGCGTAAAGGAGGCAAATGGGACTTCGTAACTGTATTCTTATTGCATCATGTTAAAACATGCCCTGGAAAAGCATAATTCATTTCCAGGTAGCTTACAGAAGAATTTTAGAGCTTGTACAGATAGTATTTCTCACTGCTCCAGCTACACTGATCTAGTTACAGTAGTACTAGTCCCTTATACAAAACACACTCAAACCTGAAGTTTGAATCATGCATATAGAATTTACACTTCAGTGGATTAATTACCAGGGTAAACTAATGTAGCTCAAGTACAGCTTAAGACCATTTAAGTGTTCTCACATCAGGAACTTGCACTGGAGTAAATAAATCATTTCAGGTTTATTGTAATAAGAGTTCTAATAATGACAGGCCCACAGATGAGCTTCACTTTGTTCCCCAAAATCACCATGTAAAAAAGTTTATAAACTAGCTGTCAAATGTTTAATTTCTAACCACGAAAGTAGCAAATTTAAAAGAACAAGAGTGTAAAAAAGATATAATGTGATTAATACAAAAAAAAAAAAAAAAGTCTTACCTTTATTAGATTTGGATGACTTGTTCTTGTTGGGTTTAAAACAAGAGCCCCTTGATTTATCTTCTCTATCCTTAATAAATTTCTGCACATCATCCAAAGAAAGCTTTTGAAGGACAACTACAGGCTTAGCTCCTTTATTTAGATCTTCAACTAGCCCAATCTTCTCTACTTTGTCTTTCTGTTCAACTCTAAATTCAGTTTTCCTTGACTCCTGAGTAACATTGCCATCTTTATCACGCTTGATTTTTGGAATGACAAAATGTTTCAATGCACCAGATCTTGCCCCCAGCAAATAACTGGGAAACTCTGCTTTACTGTCAGCATGTGCTTTATTAGTATCTACTTTACTCTTATTACCATCTGTCCTTCGTTCATCCTTGCTGTTGGGTGATTTAAAACCAGGTTTATCAGGTCTTGATTTACTTGAATCTCCTCTACCTTCCTGTTTAATACGAGGGCTGTCAGGTCTTGATTTTTGATCCCCAGCAGAAAACCTTTCCCTCGAATCACCAGACTCATGCCTATGTTTCCTTTCAAATTTCTCAGGTTTTGAACCATCAGATTTAATACCATGCTTAGAATCATGTTCATTCTTGTTTGCGGACCTCAAATATTCAGGCCTTCTAATCTTGGATGGATCTCCTCTGTATCTCTCTGAATCCCCCCTATCCTCAGATCTTTGTTTAAGGCTATCATGATCACGCCTCAGTGCATCAGAAACTGAACGACCATCAGACCTTTGTTTTGTTGGATCAGATCTACTTTCAGGTTTTACCCTTGAAAGATCAGATTTTACATCTAGTTTATGTCTAGATACTTCAACTTTCTTATCTAACAATGGTTTACTGGAGTCCCTCCTATTATCATGTCTATGTTTTGGTGTTTCAGGCCTGCCTTCAGTCTTCTGTTTTGGTGTTTCAGGCCTGCCTTCACTCTTCTGTTTTGGCGTTTCAGGCCTCTGCCTTATTTCCTGTTTGCCATTATTTTGTTTTCCCTCATTCTGTTTCATCTCCATTTGCCTGCTTTCATTTTGTTTTGATTCTGTCTGTCTGTTCTCATTTTGTTTCACTTCCATTTGTCTGCTTTCATGCTTGGTTTCATGTTTAGCTTCTAACTGCTTGTTCTCATTGTGTTTACTTTCCAACCGTCTGCTCTCACTTTGCTGATATTCCATTTGCCTGTTTTCACTTTGCTGGATATCTGTCTTTTGACCTTCAAAGTCTGGCTTTTTCCTAAAAATTTCTGGATGGTTTTCAGGTTTAAATTTAAGAACTCCAGCAGTGTCTTCTTGGGGAACACACACAAACGCATCATTATACTGCTTAATTTCTTCAGGTTTTTTGATGGTGTCCAAATCCTGAGTTACTGTTGCCTGAGAATCCGCTCTTCCTGCTTGCTGCAGATCGATACTAACCATCAACGCTGGCCTTGCCCCATTTCCTGCAGAACCTGTCTCCTGAGAAGCTGCTCTGTTCCCTCCAGTAGCACCTCCAGCCTCCTGTGGCTTATTTTCTTGTTTTCGCTTCTTCAAAGGCTTATCTGCAAGTTAGAGAAACATCACAAATTACATATATAGACGGGTAAACAGTCCATTCCCCTCCGCTCCCACCAATTAATCCTCCTCAGCAAGTATGCGCACACACACACACAAAAAAAATCAACTGAATTTAAAAGAAGAATAGAGCTTCTCTAGCTAATACTTTTTAATGTATTCAGACTACCATTCATTGTCAGTCTACCACAGCTGCCAACTACTCATCAAAAAACCCCACCCTTAAAATATACAACACCAAAGTCTCTGTGTAATTATTTCCTGAGACACCTAATAAAACAGCTGCAATACATAAAGACAAAAAAAAACCCAACAAACCATCCCAACCAAACCCAAAACTTTTAGAAAACCCAAAGTAATTACGCTTGAAGCAGAAGTCTGCAGCAACAAAGTTAACAGGCACCTCCGTAAATACTTTTTAAGGAATACTGCTAAAAAAGATTCTCTTCTGACGGATTCAGCCTGCTTCACTATACATGAACTAAGCAAGAATCTACAGGGATTAAGACAGAGGTTCTCCCTAGTTGGTTCAGTGCACCAGTTGGACTTCATGCATATTTTATAGCCAGGGAACATATGAACAATGAACAAAAATTAAGGTAACTCCAACACTCCAGGCTTATCTCGGAACCAAGGCAGTACACCAAGAGTTGGAGTCTATACCATAACACATATGCGTTTGTTAGGGGGTGACTACACACTTAAAAACTTCAGTATTTTCTCTTTGCAACCGTAATTCTTTCCATGGATGAAATTAAAAGTTCAGTGGTAACTTTATGTAGTGTCAAGAGCTTGACTTTGCAATCAGCCTTTCAGTTTGTACTAAAAAAATCATTCAGAGTAGAACACAGAAAATAAATTGAGCCAATCACACGCCCTGTAATTTTGTAGAATTCGCAGAAATGAGAAGCACATGAAGTTTCCAAAAGTTGTTATTTTCATTTAAACTACACCCTATTTCTAGAACCAACATGGTATTCTAAACTAAAATTAATTTATGCTATGAAAACCAAAAGCTCCACTTGCTCTAAGCCTTACATTCTCATTTCTGAACTATCATTGTGTAATTTGTCAAAAAAAACCCCAATGACTTTCTCTGTAATCAGGGAATATGACTTTAAAATTATGAAACTTAGGTTGGAAACACTGTTGCGCAGATGTATTGCCAAAATGCCTAGACCACAAATATACGAAAAATAACTTATTTCATGTCTACATTTGTGGTGCTTTATCACAAGATGCAATGAGCCAGCTCTTATTTTGGAGCAGGAGAATGAGGTAAGGAAGATGCAATCAAGGAATAGGAAATAAACGCCACGAGAAAAAACACCACCTCTCAAATTCTAAACCAAAATTATACAGTATGTTTTCCAATTTCTTCTACATTTGTAGAAGATTCTTATTTAGAAGAATTAAAACTTTGAACTATCATCTCCAATATTAACATTAAAGAACAATATCAAATAGTTAGATGGTCAATGCCAGTGACAGGAACATGCTTTCTCCCCCACCATTTTTATTCCCAAGTCTATTTGCACATCTCTAATTTCCTAAAACTCCAGAATTATATACAGTGTTTAAGGCTGGAAGACAGTAAAGACAGATACAATCAACTCCATGCAGACACTGGTCAACTGCAAATAAGGAACTTTGCAAAATCCAACAAAAAACTGTAAGAACACCTGACAACTTTATGGTAGAGATATGAAGCAAAGTAAATTTGCCAAATCAAAGGTGCAGCTTTAGAGCATGGAGCTTTTTTCTTTTTCTGCACTACACAACTATTGGATTGATATGAGAACTTACACAGATTAATTTCCCTACATTAATGCTTAAAAGTAATATATTTTTTTGAAACCCTCATGCAGTGATGAAAAATCTTTTTTTCCTTGTGACTAAGAGGGCTTTGGCTTCATTAACCTTCATGGCAGATCTTAGGAATCGGAATGAAGAAGAAGCTTTCAGATTCATTGGTTTAAAATTGGATGTTGGGGTTTTTTTTGTTAAAGAACACATATACATTAATAGACCACATCCACAGATATCATTACCTTATTTCTGAATAACAACTCTTTAGATTTTGAAAAACAAATTGAGAAAGTTGTGTCTTTAACAAAGATCATTCAACTTTTTCATTTTAACCTAGAAATGTCAGCCACACTTAAAAAGCTCTGATGGTGGAACTAACAGTAGCCTTTAAGACATTACTGTTATCAGTTATCTGCCTCACTCCTTTGAATGAGGTTATCACCGGTAGCAGAATAGAACACACATTCGTATTTCCACAAGTGTATGTCATTGTCCAATGTATCACCTTAAGGCACTAGTGAAGATGGTTTACACAAGCATACCAGGCTGAACGAGTCAGATAAGAGCCAAGTGAAATTTTCCCTCTGCTACGGCTACTACAAGAGCAAGGCAGATGGCCAGAAGCTGCGATGTCTTAAACAACTGTATCTGGTTCAACCAAAACTCACCTTTCAGAGCCCTCATGCAGAAGGCTCCAAGATTAAACAACCAAAACAATTCAAGTAGGATCAATTTTCTCGCTTGAACTTCTGCAACTGACCAGGCTCAAAATGCTGATGCTCTTCATCCAAAACATCAAATTGCAAGTTGAACACATGTAAGTAGATGATCAAATCAGAACTTTGCAAATGAATTGCCTTTAAACACAGAGGTCTTCTTATGCACCTTCCTCATTTCTCTTGACAAACGAATACTGATGTTTTAGTACTTTATGATAACGTGTTGACATCTTATCTAAGAACACCTTCAAAGTTTTCTCTTCCTAAATGGCAAGGTGATCATAAACAGAGTTACAGATTACTCCAGATTTCTTCATATTTCCAGTGCATCTTCATGGCGATCCTCAGAACTAGATTTCATCATTACTGTTTTGCTTCTATGAGATTTCAGGATCTAGGACAAAAAAACTGGCCCAAGTATATGAAAATGTCAGGTTGAACTAGGGCATTAAAGATATGACAAGTACATAGTACAGCCATCTTCATACAGCATAATGAAAAAATTCCAATGAATGAGCTCAAAAATTTTTTAAGTTGCCATGGCAGCTGCAGAAATCTGAAAGCTGACATACACCATTGGATTTCAAGGGCTCTATGAAATCTTGAACTCACTTTGAACTATGTGAGAATAATCAGAGTGAGAGGTGAGCACAGAGTAATAACTGTCAGAAAACAGATGTCTTCATATCTTTCCTTTTACAGTCAAATATACGCAAGTTTGCATGCATCTACTTTGCTGTCTTTAGTCCCAAGACCCTTTAGGGTTTCGATGAACATATGAACATAGGAACTTTTACAACATCCATTCAAATGTATTTTGTATCCTTCAGTATCCAAGCTTCATCCACTTCATTCCATATATAGTAGGACTTCTTTTTATTATCAGGATCTAGGCCTTTGCCAAAATACCAGGCTAACGTTTTACTTTCAAATCCTACAGAAGTAGATTCAAAGCTTGCCACAGTTCTGGACACACAGGCTTGCAAGCTCTTGAGACTAATAAAATGTGATCAGAATCTTTTTTCTTCACTCTTTATAACAGTCTTCATAATAAAAGGAGTATGTTTTAGACTTTCTATGTTAGAGGTGAAGTATCCAAGTTTGCCATTTTCAGCTTCTTTTCTCTTTAGTAATATTATCCACTCCTCTCCCTCTTCCCTCTGAATGTAGATACATCCAAAATATACCTACATTTTGTTCAATTCTCAAAAAAAAAATTATGACGGTTCAGAGTGTAGTCTGACCCTAGTTATTCTATTTATGTATACATCCTTTTGGCTCGGCAAATCTGCACTGATGTTCTATTTACATTGCAACATGCTCAACAAGAGACAATACCTAGGTACCCTCAGAGTAAGATCAGAAGCTACTTTATTCTAAAAAATAATCGAGATGTTCCATAAGTTAAATGGGTCACTGTGGTGCAAGAAAAAATACATTACAGGAACCACAAGTTTGAAATGGAAAAAAAGATTAGCTGGATTTCCAAGCAGTTATCCTCACCTATTCTCTTCTGAACAGTATTCCTGGAGACCTTGATGGCCTTCATCTTTGGAATTGTCTGTGTATCAAAACAATGAGTACTTTCATATTTAGTAATTACTCAACTGCTGTGGAACCTTTGTGCAAAAAAAACATTGCACTGGAATAACCACAAATACTTTCAAATACATTTCTCTGACAAGGCCATGAGTCAGTAATGGTTTGAAGAATATCCATCCTGAAAATGGGTATGCTTGGAAGCAGACAAAGTGTTAGGCCTAGATGCTGGATGAGGAGAGCTGTACTAAACAAGTAACTCCATTCTTCCATTTAATCTAAGATCTTTCCAAAGCAGCAGCCAGAACACCATTAGCACCGAAGTCTCCAATGTTACTGGTTTCTTGCAAACCTGATTGCTTAAATCCCAGACAAACGAGTATAATAGGATGGTAGCCTAAAACCTTCTAGAACTGCTTGTCCTAGTACACTGAAATAAGCCTTTTGTAACTATATGTGAAAATGTAACAAGTCTAAATAATAACCACATGCATGGCTGCTAAGTTTCATTTTAGCAGAATGGTAACACTTTGCTCTACTGCTTGGTAGACTCTAAAATACAGAAATTTCTGAATGATCTTGAAGATACACCAGATCAATTACCACTTTCCCATTTACACCTTGTAAGGGATTCAATTCATATCCAGGATGGTTACATGTGAATGCACTCCTCTTCAGAGCTACAAAGATGATGAATTCTGGCTGAACCATTTTTGATTACTCCAGTACAGTCTTTCTCTTTTAAAGCACAGAAATAAAGAGTTTTATATTTTAAAGTTCTGACTTCTTCAGAGATTACTGCAAAGCCTCTACTATTCGAATTACCACTTACTTAAAGTATTTAAATCAGCAGTTAATAAATTTAAACCAAAAATACCAGCCCTAAGCAGCTAATTACTATTTTAAAACCTTCGATTTTTTTACCATCAGTGACAAGTCAGCCAGAAGCCAACGACTAGCTTATTTTATTTAAGGTAACAGCCAAGATTAGGAATTTTCAACAGGTAACATACAACTAGGCATCTATACATCAACTTCGTGTTTACTGACTGCTTTCTTAGATATTTTTCACAGATCTCCTCAAAGCTGTCCCATTGCCCTGTACCCACAACCAACAGTGTTCTGTAGACCACAGAAATTGAAACATTCTGGGTAAAAGGAAGGTTTAAAATTGCCCAATGGTACTGATGGAATACTTATGAATGGAGCAAGGGCAAATAACCATTCTTACCTTTCTAATCCTTCATGACAATTGAACATTACTGACCATGAGAGTTTTGCTCTCACATGACCTCTCTCAAAAGCCATATACCAACAAGGAACTGAAGAACCAATGAGAACTCTTCACATCAGCAGAAGAGACTCGTAGAGCACATCCTGCGCCCCTTGAAGGAGAGACTCAGCAAATATATGGTCAAAAATCTTATTCTCATTGGTTGCTCGTACAGAAGAAACTTAAGAATGTAGTCGTGAATCTAGTATAGGAAGCTTTACAGACAGAACATAATTCCAAAGTCTCTGAAGAAGAGACCATAGCTTCCAGCTGCTGCAGTTCAGAGGAAGGAATTTCTGAGAATCTGAACACAAAGAGCTGCTGATTTTTATCCATCTGTTCAAAAGACCTTATCAAATTTCTGGACACTGCAAAAAGGAAAGCCAACCAGGAAGAATGTCCAAAATCAGTCAGGACAAAATGCAAAAAGACTACAGAAGCCCCTGACATGCCTTAGAGTGCAGCAGACTTCAGAATCTTCATTCTGGTAAAGTTCTGCTTGTTTTCTTATATATAACAAGGATGTAATCAGCATAACTGGAGAATGAAATGAGATATTATTATTTTTTCTACTTAAGGATGCCTAGTAACACATTCCCTGTTAACTATACTAATACAAAATATATTTAAAAGGCAGTAACAAGAACTGAACTGAAGAAATGTATAACCAAGTATCTACACTTGTTTAGAGACTGGAAGCTGTAACTTAACCTCCTTGAATTTAATATTGCTTTTACAAACAATATGATTTTAATTTATTTATGAGATAAATTTTTCTGACACAATGCTAGGTTTTATCCATGTGGTTGCTTTGTGAAGAATTATACTTTAGTAAACTCAATTGTTAAAATATCTTAGCAAAACCTGAAGTGCAATTACTTTGAAATGCCTAATGCAGCATCAAATTTCACAAGAAAAAAGGAACACATAGCAGACTTAATGAAAAATACCTATTTTATGTATCACAAATTAACATACCCAATTATTTTTAATTCAGTTGTATAGATAGCAAACTTCAGAAATTAGCAATGACTTTGAAATCTTTCTTCAAGGTGTGTACTTTATTCTGACATCATATTCTGCACTCAAAAATATATCTTCAATTAACTAGATTCAGTAAAATTTATACTGCATGAAATAAAAAAGAGTCTGTATCTTCTTAGGTTGACGTCAGAGTGAACTTGATGACTATATAGAAATGCTGGCCCTAAACACTTAATAAGGTTCATTACTTATATATGCGATTTCTTTACCAAGACTTAAATCCATTATAGAGAAGTGACTGTCCCAGAACAAAATTCATTACTGGGTAATAGAAATACACCCATCCATCTAACAAGTACAATTAAAGGCATATGCTACATGCAAGTTACATTAAATTTCCTAATGTTAGGTTACACTAAGATTAAAAACCCCAGACTTCTTACCAAACTGCTAATATTTATTTTTTACACTTGCTTACAAGAACAGGTTTCTGCACTACCCTATGCAAACCCCACCTGAGATAAATGAGGGAATTTGCATGTAACACAAGAGCACCAAACTGAAGTTAAATGCCATTAAAAAACATATACCTCTAGTTCTTTTTTTTTTTTTTAAATGTGCTTTTCACTCAATTAGTATTTCATTCTTTATAAAAAATTAAAGAAAGTAATTTTTCCTAAATAAATGGAAACACTGCAATACTGCATTGCAATTTCTCAAGAGGAATTTCTTCCCCTTACTTTTCTTGAACTATGTCTGAACACGTACACACAAATCTCTCATCTACAGGACCAGCAGTTGCAAAACTACTCTTTCTTGGGAAAGCTATATGAGGTGTCAGCTTCACCCATTATGTCACACCACAAAATGCAGACCTAATGAAATACCCAAAATATATGAAACCTAATTCTCACACTGTCCTACAACAGTCACACAATCATTTGTATTTTACACTGTCTCATTTCATCTTCTGCAAGGTTACTATACAAATGACAACACAGCTCTATTTTTAAGGAAATAAAACCCCTATAACATATTTTTGGAAATGAATGCTAATATACTGGTTATAATTAAACATTCTGCCATTTCATTAACTGGTTTCATAAAATAATATGTAAACAAACTGTCCTTCTTACAGTGTTCTATTAGCTTCCTCTTTGGGAAACTTCTGGGGGTGATGGGTAATGGGAAGAAAGGGAGAGGGGCTGGATAAGAACTTAAAAGGTAAGAGAAAAAGGTTACTTACCTATAACTGTAGTTTTGAGAGTTTTTCTCCGGCAGATTCACACTCTTGGGTTGTGTGTCTCTGCTGCTATGGGCTTGGAACGAATTAAAAATGGAGGGCCCACAGCAGGCATCCAAATGCCCCCCCTAACTGATCCAATTATTAGAAATAAAGTTATCACAGATCCACTTCTTAATTCAAAGAATCCACAGTAAGATTCCAAAGAAATAGTAAAATGGATGCTTAGAGGTAAAAGATATAGGGAAAATAACATAGATACAAGTAGGTTTGTCTCACTAAAAATGCTTCTAATGCTTGTAAGTTAAAAAAAATATATCAGCCTCCCAATGAAATTGTTAGCGATTAATGATTTCATTATTTTTCTCACAAACACCAGAGAATGGTGCCTTTTACAAGTAAAAGTACAACTCCTTAATCTGTTAAGACAGCTGTACTATATAAAAGTGCCTCTGAAGTAGCCTTAATCTAACAGTGAATACACAATGCAATGTATGGAAGAGTTCAAACTGAATTTTTAGCAAATCTGAATAAAGTAAAACACTACAGAAATTTGAAAAAGAGTCTTTGAAAAAAGATGGGTTACTTTCTCGGTTTTGGGGTTTGTGGTTTTTTTTTTTTTTTTTTTTTTTTTTTTTCCCCCAAGTAATTTTTAAGGTTACCTTACCCTTTTCCCTTCCTAGAGGACTCAGAGCTCATTTTAGTACTTGCGGTATTTTTGACTCACAGTATTTGGGGTTTTTAGTAAAGCATGAAAGGTCTTGAGGCATAAAGTGTGAACCTGAAAATTAGTTCAGTAGCAGTTCTAAATTTTGAAGAAAAGGAACTTAACGTAATTTTCTACGAAAGGTTTACACCCAAAGTGACTGACCAGCTTTAAACTACTTGACCATACACAGAAATAACCCACTTGGGTTATTTGAACAGTGGACAGTGGGAAAGCACAAGTTAATGCGAAGAACTGAGGTTACTGATAAAATTTCTCTCTAAATATCCTGTCCAATCCCAACCAAGGAAAAGAAGATTTCTGAGAAGAACAGAAATTCCTAGAACATGATTTTCTAAAACTCAACAGGATTTCCTAAACTTCCTTGGAGTAGTCAACTTCAGAATGAGAACAGAGCACAACTCCAGTTAAGTGAACAAACCAGGTTCAGAATATGACCCTCTACTTTTTTCAAAAGTACGCAACAGCACCAAGTAGTACAGGAAACAGGACTACTGATGGTGACTAGAAGAGAAGAAAGTGTGCAAGAAACTTCACTGCCTTTCTAAAGATATGACATCAGCAAAGTATCACAATGCACCTGAGCAAAGGATGGTTCATTTGCTGTGATTGTTGTGGAAAAAGATAATCCCTTTCTGTATCAGCCCTTCCAAATCACTTTTTTTTCCAACTCAGATAATCTGAGTCTTCATCTGAGCTGGATCTATTTGTAATTATACACATCCTTTCCAAAGAGAAGATATTTAGCATTGATTAACAACTTGTATCAGATGAAGATAAAGGTGCCATTGTGAGGGGGGCAATGGGAACTGAAGACCTGAGTATGTCACGTCCCATGGATTTATTTACTTGTTCTGCAGGTATCAGTCATAATAGATGCATTAGAACGTTACTTCCGGTGCCAGTGCCTTAATCTTCATAATTTCCAACTATTCCTTTCATTACAGACAAACTACTTACAAAGCTAATCGATAGAGAGAGACTTCCTTGACGGAAAAAGTAGAAGAGATGGACTCTTGTCCTTTCACGCAGCACACAAGTGTGAAACCAACTTCTTTGAACTTTGCATGTCTCTATCATGATGAAAAGACCATGTAATCCACTTAATCCAAGATCCAAATGGATCAAAATGATAGAATTATAAAAACAGAGCTCTGAAAAGTACTCAGATACTAGACTAAAATCTGTACTATAAAATCACTCCTCATGCATATCTGATACACATTAGATAAAATCTGTCAGATTTTGCATTAGTTATTTTTCCACTAAGAATCCCTCTTTCAAAAAGCAAAAGCATGATGATCAGGTTCCAGAAAGAGATGCTACTTTTCAAAGAAGAAGGCACTCGTGAAAAACAGTGTTAGTTCCACCTCTGAAACAGAGACTGCTTCCCACTTTGAGAGACTTTGTTTGGTGGAATCTAAATATTTTAATAGCTTTGTTAGAATTAATGACTTATTACAGAAAGTACTATAATTACCAAAGCGCTCCAATCTCCATTTCCCACATGTACAAAACATTATAAAAGGGCCCCAGCATTAACAAGAAAGACCTTGGCATTGCCTTAGGCAAGTGTACCTCCCCCAACAAATCTCTGCCTTTCCCCTGGAAGAAACAGTTCCACCACACTACGGGTTCCAAGCCTCTGAAAGAACATGGAATATCCAACCAAAGCCTCACAGTTAGAAAGAAAGTAGCTGAGGAAGCATACCACTACAGACATTTCATGTGTAAAAAAAAATAAAATGACAGAAGAGACCAGTAATCTATCAAAACTCGTAAGTATAATTCTACTCAAAGTAAGTTATGCAAGACAAAAATGTGTGCTTACACAAAAAGTGTAATGTTGCTGTAATATGCATTCCCATGCCTAGACTACAAAAGCAGCAAATAATTCTTTCATGCAGATTTCAGCATGCGCTAGCATCCTGAGTAAGTTCTCTAGAAGGAAGCTGGCTATTGTAAAACATCAGCTAGCATTATACATTCCCATTCTAAATAGACTGAGTACTTGCTAGAGTCACACTATTTTCTTCATATAATGTGACCTGAAGTTACAGTGTGTGTACTAAAATGCACAAATGCCAGGCTTTTGCATAAATACTGTAAGCAGCTTCATAAAAATGAATGAGGTATTTAGGAGTTATTAGATAGATTTCTAACAGACATATTCCCATAGGAACAATAGAGGAAGCTTCCTCCTGCAGTCACACCAAACCGAACAACTATAACTAGAATAACCCCAGTTTGTGTCAACTTGTAAACATAGCACAAACTTACAAGCAACGCAAAAGAATTATTACAAGACAACCCCCCTGGTTTTCCGAGGTAACAGCCTTTCAGGAAATCTGTCACAAGACTTCTAAAAAGTCATTCTACCCAACACTATTCATTCATGGCTGAAACCTCAGTAGCCAAAGTGAAAAGAACTGCTGTCTAGCAACATATTGCCAGTGAATAAATTGTGAACATTTGTCTTAATATAAGGTAGCAAATCCTGCACCTGATCAATACCAATTGCAGAAACTCAGGAACAACTGAGACTCGCCAGAAGATGCAGTTAGAAGGGAAGCATAAGGCTGGAATCATTTGGGAAGGTGGTTACTGAGAAGTGGTGAAGGGGAGAGATCACTCCCTATGAGGATCACTCCTTTCCCCAAAAGAAACAAATCAGAGTCAGCCCATGGCTACGTAATTATGGTAAACAAATTTTACAACTACTACTCAGCATTTCCTGAAAGCCAGAACAAACGAGAAAGTGTGTTTTAGCCTTGCTTTAAGCGCATTTATCCAGATGCTTCTCAGCTAAAATGTGCTGAGATTCTACCTGAAGTGAGCAGATAAAAAAGTAGCTTTTATAGTACAAGGAGACAAACCACAAGCTCTTGATCAATAAATTTAAAATCAGTAGAAGAGATTAAAGCAAAGAGGTGAATTCCCCATTTCACTAAATTAAAAGTGAACACTAAAGGTGAGCACACATTTTTTTCCGTATATTCACATACATTTCCTAAGAAGACTTAGTCATTAAACAAGAAAGATCTGAGAAATTAAACCTTTTAGTAAGTGCAAAAACCACATTTTCAAACAGACACACAACTCTCTCTCCTCCTCTCCCTCTACCCCAGCATCTTTAAAAAAAGAAAAAAAAAAAAAAAAAAAAAAGAAAAAAGAAAAAAAAACAACTGGAGAAGGGAAAAAAGTTGTGCTCTCTGTCCGGGGTAAACATACAAGCTGTATCTAAATTCAGCTGCATCCACAAAGGAATGTCCAAAATTGACGATTTTCAGCTTACAAAACTTACAAAATCATAATTTGCATCACTTTCCATTCTGCAAGACTTTTCTTGGGAGTGTCCAATAAATTAGGATTAACTGTAGAAGATTTTTTTCTCAGAAGATAAACACAGTGCAGAGGAAGCTTGTGAAATATACTTCTGTTAACCTATTACTATGTAATTCATAAAATACATGTATCTTCAAGATTTATATGTAGACTTCACATCTGATTTTGGGATTTCTGAACTCTAACACTTCTAAACCAGTTAACAACAGGAAAACAAACCAAAACAAGCCAAAGAGGATAGGTTCAATGAAATCAGTTAGACAACCAGTACAGCAACTGAAATTAGAGAAAACATTTCAGAGGCGTATCTGGTTCTGTGCTAGAGACTACATAGATACATGGTAGCTCTCTAATGCTTGTAATGCCTACATACTAATGAATTTCCAGCTGAACAAACATAGGAGACAAGATAGTAGTGTATCTTTTACCAAATCATTACTCCTCTTTTAAATGAATAGATGTGATTTTCATCTAATACTGCCTTCACATTAGGCTCAAATCTGTATTTTCATAAATTAGGCAACATAGGCAGTTAATTAATAATTCAACTACCAAAAATTACTATAAATTTTGACTTACGATATTGCTGGGATTTTAGAAACTACAAACAACATCAATTGTGCATCATTCAGTCTCATGATTCAAAATAAGAGAAACTTAAAAAGAATTCTGAAACAAGATCTTCACTTTTCATACATTAAGACCCCACATAAAGAACACCAGATATTAAAAATATGCATACATGAGAGATTACAGATCACTGTTGGAGGGGAATGGAGATGAATGTCACAGAAGAACCTACGCTGAGTAAACAGAATTGAACTATGTGACAATGACAAGAAGTTTTTTTAAGTTATATATATATATGGAGTTAATATGCATATATATATATATTTATATAATATATAGTGTATACACACACACAATCCTTTTACCTTTATCTTGCACTTCTTTTGAAAATCGCTCCCTCTCAATAGCTGATTCGCGTTCTATCCGCTCAATTTCAGCCAATGCATCCAACTCTACTTCATCATATGACGTTATAGTTCCTTGTTGCGAAACCTGTTGCTGTGTCTGTACCACAGGAGTTTGAGGTTGTTTTGCAGCAACTGAAGTGTTCTGTTGCAAAACAGGCACTTGTTGTGCCTGTAGGAAAGCTGTCTGTTCGTGCTGCGGCAAACACTGAGTAGCGTTTAGTGGGCGGTTAACATCCTGTGGAGTAACGGGTGTTTTAGAAGTCTGTCCTGGGTACTGCACATTAAAAGGAATATCACCCTCTGACACACTGCTGTTTTCCAAACCAGAAAGCATATCATCCTGCTGGTCCATATCCGAAGATCTTACACGAGAGAGTCTTAATGTAAGCTTAGTGGAGTCCTTGGAAGGAGAACTAATGATATCATACATTGCAGCTTTTTCAGTCTGGTCTTTTTCATCCTTGCCTAACTTCATTTTCTTTTGTTTCTTTTGCTTTCTTTCTGGAGAATCTAACAATATGTCTGGGGGAACATCTCTAGGTGATGAATAAGGTGGAGGCTGAGACTGTTGGATTAAAGGTTGTCTTGATCCTAGAATAATAATTCAGAAAAACTGAACAGTTATGTCGTTTCATGTTTATATAAAAACACACTAAATATAACCTACTTAATTTTAATGTGTATTTCTACATATATCTGTGTTCACAAAGGTCTAAATAAGATAGGTAGGAAGCACACCATTCCTTGATCAAGATGTAATCTAGATAGGTGCAGTGTATTTCCTAGGAACTTTAGCAGTCTGCTGCAGGTAGGCAAGGGATCATTTCAGAGAAGATGGAATGAAAAAACCCACCACCAAAAAAGAACAAATAAATAAAGTACCTGCAGGTTCAGAATATCAACTAATAGAAAATGGTCAATCAAAGCAAGTTGACTACAGAAAAAGGAAAGATCAAAAGATTCAAAATAAAGTCCAGTGATGAAGACTTAATGATCAGTGCATAGGCATAGCTACTTCAGGCACACATTTTCATTCTTTTTTCTTTTTAAGACAAAGAAAACAACCAAAAAAACCAAAAATCAAACCCAATCCCAACACATACACATCCTCCTTAACTTTGATCCTGACAGTTCATTTTCAACTTTTTAATTTTTATTTTATTTTAGGTAAAGTCACTCCAACCTCCCCCCACTTGTTACTACCTACATAACACTAACTATTTTAAGGTATTTTTCCAGCCTTATCTTTCCTCCACCCTCTTTTCTTTTAATGTATGAAGTTTTCCTTCTACATACACTTATTCCAGACTTTAAGTGTATCTAGATAAGTTTTTAAAAGAGGACATTTTTAATTAGAAGCACTGTCCAATTAATTACATTTAAATATTTTGTTCCTCAAATTAAACTAGCTCCACATAACTTGTTAGCCCAGAAAAAACCTCTGAATAACAGAAAAGGTTTTCAGCCTGTCCTAATCGTAATTTTTACCTGTAATTTTTGGCTTAAAAAGGAATAATGAATGGAGGGGAAGCCTTCTGGCTAAACCAATAGGGCCAGCTTCCTCTTGTTAAAGCAAACATTTATCAGATTTATTAATCCATTGGGAATACTGGTCGTCAGAAAGCAGTGACTGAGATTACTATTAGTCATTCATTATTATACCTATCATTATAGGACAGCACTCCTAACAATAATAAAAAACTAACTGTAATACAGGTTCCCATGTGCTTCATTCAAGAAGCACTACTAAACAAGAAAGCAGCTTTATTCTGCAGCTTAAATTTCTACTAGGTATTTTAAGAAACATCAAGAATCATTAAGTAATGACCTGGACAAGAAAATAAGATGGACATCTCTAGCAAAATCTAAATTCAAATGAAAGGTGTGCCTTTACTGATGACTTCTTTGCACACACTGCTATACTTACTTCCTCTCCCTAGTATATTCTGTGAGAATACTCCTGTCTATAGAGAGGACATGGGTTTATCTTACCCCTTCTTGATCATTGGCAACACTTCTATATTCTTCCAATAAAATGCACAATTTTGGGAAGTGCTATTTTGACTCATCACAGTTCTCAAGAACTTTCCACTATTCTGCTTTCCCTTCTCAAATTAGATATCAGACTCAACCACCACTACTGAATTCAAAGCTATACCCTAAAAATCTCTCATTTGCTTTTCACCAAAAATTTCTATTTTTGTGATGCTCCCCCTAGTACCACCTCTTTTGGTAATTTAAAAGACTGTCTTAGTGTAATGTGTAGCAGAAATCATTAGCTATTGATTTATTTTATTTATTTATTTTATAGTAATGACTACCATTCAGAACAAGCTGCATTTTCACTTCTACAAATATTACTGTCATCTCAAAACTTCAGAGACCTTACTGACATCTTACTCTTGAATTATCTCTTACATGAATATTTCTGAAGTTGCAACAATTGAACGTTTACTGGTTTTCACAGTTACACCTCAAATAGAGAAGAGAGATTTGATTCTCCCTTGTCTTAAATTTTTAAGTAAACGCAAGATGATTGTTTTGATTTGGCACTAATTTGGCATTTGACATGCTGAAAAACAATACTGCAGACACAGTATTATCTTTGGGTAGACTTGAGGAGGTCAGAAGGATTTCAGTGCATTCCATTGAACATACATAGAATCCAGTAAATGAAGAAACAAAAGCAAAAAGTTTTCCCTCTCTTAGGCAGCACTACGAATAGATATCTGAAAGCAGCTTTCTCCTGAAGGAAATTCCTGAAAGTTTGACAGTAAGGCCTATAAGCTGCACATGTTCTGGCAGTAACTTCACTTATTTATGAGGTGTCTAATGATGGTTAAGCCTCTGGCAACAAGGAGGCTTAGAAGCTACAATACTTACATGCTGAAGTGAAAAGGAATTGAAAAAGACGAAGTGTGCTGGAACAGTTTCACTCCACTCCAGACATTAGCAGTTTGAACAGGTATCACGCATTGAATATGTACCACATTCTGTCAGATGCTTAGACATCAGACAAAACATCACCCATTCTACAGACAGAATTTTGTCTGTTACTGTTGAAGTCAGTCTGGAATACTTCCTATGGGAGAATGCTTGAGCCATTATATGTCTGAAAACAAAGCTCTTACATGACTTCCTAATAACAGAAGAAATGCTTTTGTAGAAAGAATACACAGACACACAGTTATGACCTTTTTGATGAAATTCACAGTTGAGATTCCAAGGGTGGTAAGTTTTGTTCTACCAAATGCTCTCAATGTAGTAATTAATATGATGATCTTTGGAAATGATCTTTGGGAATGAATGGAATTTCAGCAGCTTTTAAGTCTAAATTTAGGGCTGCCAGGTAATTCAGGAGGGAAAAATCTGACCTTCTGTAGTTCATCTTCCATAGCACCACTAAAAGGACTTCATACAATCACTGTTTATACTGGCGGAATATGTAAAACTTGTGAGATAAAAAAAAAATTCTCCACTGATTTGGGAAGGTCATTGTATCATTACAAAACAGCAAATGTTGATGGTCAACCAGGTAACACCAAATGTAGCTGAGAAGCAGGTAACACCATTAGCAACTGAGACCTCTACAGAGAACAAATACACCCATCAACAGTACTCCACAGTCTTTCATCAATCCTGACCATCCATAATAATCCTGGAACTGGATTTCTGTATTAATTAGTTATCCTACTGATTCCTAGTGGTAGATGGTACTGAGTAAGGAAAAAATTTTGTCAACTACTGTAGCAAATTTTAAACAATTTTTTTCTGTGACTCTTGAGTGGTTTCTTATCAAATCCCTTATAATGCAAGCCAACTATGCAATGCATTGCATTGACAGCGACTTAGCCTTCTTAAAAAACTAAAGTTTCAAAACCAGTTCTTGTTTGTTTAGAAAACTTCACTCACTCATTGTGCATCAGTAAGTTCAGTAGCAAACAAATAAGCTTCTTTCCAGGAGACTGAACACACCACTGACATCTCCATCTTATGTGTTCTGTCTACACACTTTCAAATCACACCACTGTAGTTGCATCTCACTTAAGCATTCATGATACTTTCTCTGATGATCTGTCAGCCCATTCAGCGTAAAGGCTGCTTGCTTTTCAAAGCTGTCACACCACTGATCACTTTCTTTGTTGCGATCCACATGGTTAAAACCCAACTACTAAGGTTACTAAGAACTCAGGATTCACATATTTTACAGAATTTTAAAGAACTACTAGATTTCAACTTGCACAATAACTTCCAAAATTACTCAAACTTCCAAAGGGTTACTCAAAACCCTTTTCAAAGATAGTCATATTTCTTTGACTCCCCTGCAGCTAAAGGTTTCCAGACACTGACAAAAAGTATTTCACGCATCCTATAACCTCTTTTGCCAGAAGCATCATTACCTATGCATGAAAGCTGGCAAAAACCTGCTAGTGAACAAATGAAGACTAATGTCTAATACTTGCTTCATAGCACATTGGAGAGAAACTTCAGGAACATTCAAGTGTTACGCCTTTTTAAATCCATAGCAAAGTGATCCTCAAGACTCCAAGGACATTGTTTAAGTGGGTACCAAACTGTTGCACAAACCTGGACACAGCATTCCAGACTTTTTGCCAGAAAAGCCTCTGGAAAGAAAGGCTTTAAGAAATTTGCATGAGCTACTTGTGGACTATTAGACTTCACATCTGAGAAATTACATTGCAAGTAAGCTCCTGAAGGCAGAAGCTGGAGAAGGACAAAAGAATCAGAGTATCCATTCTGCTTTCATACTGATGTTTATCTATCAGAAAGCTAAGAACCTGATGATGATAACAGAATCTGAGGAACACACTACTGCCAAAAGATATTAAGAGGCTGGTGTTACAATACGTAAATGAAATGTCTCATACCTTTTTCTTTTTTTTTTTTTTTTTTTAATTTAGTATGATCCTATTTACTGCTTTCATGTAAATGAAACATTTTCATGAAAATGAGATCAGACAAATTCATCCTGGAACTCTAGCTAAACCAGTCTCAGAATTGGTAATAATCACTTGGAGAATATGTGTCTTCAGCAGACTGAAGAAGAGAAAAACAATCCCTTCAAAAGGATGGTTAACAACTGCCCAGAGTATTCTACATAGCCCATATGATTTAAGTACATACTGGAAGAATAAATTCTAGGACTAGGTACTAGGGCTGAGGTAACAATAAAGAGGTAGTATTCCAAAGCGAATTTGTTAAGAGTAAGTATCATCAAATCAAAATAATATTATTCCATAAAACAATCTTGTGGATTAAAGAGAACTGAGTGCCATACCTAGCCTTTAGCATAGCATGTCTTTCTATGTAGTTTCTAATGACAATTTCTCTAACAGCCTATGAAGTATGAGCTAGACAAAAATACGGTATGACTGCAGTATGCCCTACAGAAAAACCGTATTCATCAACTATCAGTTGTTCTTGGTAAAAATGGATGGAATGTAAGTGAACAAACACAGATTTCCAGAATACTGTCTTAAGAACAGCAGTTTAAATTATTTGTTATTTATAACTTCTCATGTAACAGAGTATTTTACTAATCATAACAGCTTAAGATCATAAGATCATAACAGCTTTTGGTGTTGATTCTTTGAGAGGCCCACTGCTGCTTTCAAAAACAGAATCAAAAATTGCAATTTTCTTGACTACTTAGAATAACTTTTTGAAACAAAAGACATTCAGTGAGAAGCACCAAAAAATTTCTATTCATCTGAGAAAGAACAGCTGTAACATCATAAGCTCTACAGAAAGACAGCAATATGTTTAAAACAACTTGCAATAGGAGTATGAAGTCCTCATATCCAACAGTAGTATCATACAAACTTGTCTACAGTACTTTTCTGAGTACTCATCCTTCTAAGTCTTCAAATAGAGTTACATTTACAACTTAGGACAGTAAAACTCAAGACAAACGCAGACCACTTAAAATTCAGGCAATAAAATCAAAGACAAGTAGAAGCTCAGAAATGGTGGTTTATGAAAAGATGATAGAAAGAGACCATGCTGTTCTGCCTCTAGAAGATAAGATTAGTGCAAGACATGATAATGTTCTTTTATATGTAAATGACTGCTACCAAAAAAAAAAAAAAAAAGGCATGAATTGAATTCTTTCCCACTGCAAAGAAGTTAAGAAGTGTCATGGCTAACTGCAACAAAAATTATTCACACTAAGCATTAGGAGAAAAGCTTTCTAGCACTAAGAATTCAAATGGGTTGCATGGCAAGAACAAGGAAATTCCATTTTAATGACTGACATTTTAATGATAAAAAAAAGATGGAGGTTATTGGGAGTGATACTAATACAGCTCATTCAGCATCAGATGGGATAAGATGATGGGAAGCACCCAAGTCCTTTCCTGCTCTATTTTCTAAAATCACTGTAATCCTCCTCTAAAAATCTTCCCCAAGTTTTGTACCAGATATAAAGAAATCATTGCTTATTTTGATTAACAATCCTGACATCCATTTTCAGAGAGGATAGCTTCATTTAAAATTCAAACTTAAAGGGACAGCACATGAGATAAAGAGAGAACATATACTGGAAGGCTTTTAGGGACAGACTGCATTCATTTTCCACATACTTTTTCAAAAGTTTTCAGGGAGGAGTCCCACCATTTTCTCCAGAGCTTCAAATGCCTCAAGAAAAAACTCAGCTTTGTCTGTTCTAGCTTACGACTGATGTATTCAGAAGGATCCTTGCATAAGAAAATCAAGACTGAAGAAAGAAACAAGAATGAATGTTTATTCTGGCCCTGTCAAAAAGAATCTTTTGAGTAAATTTCTTCCACCTTTCTTTTGAAGGAGAGAGGATGAGATGACACTTTTTCTTAATAAGTACCATTGAGAGCACTGAAGCCTGTACAGAGATCTGAGAAGATTCCTAATTCTTTTCGCCACCCACTATGCACTGAGAGGTAAAGTGTAAAGAAATCTCTCTGAAGAAGTCCTATAAATCCGTACGAGAATAAAAGCAATCGTTCCAATATTTTTGGAAAATAATCAAATAGACAGTAAGAATTTCTAGAGGGAAAACAACTTATTTCTAGAAAGGACTGTAAAATCATATACTTTCCGAACGGCTATAGCTAGTTCTAACTTACGAGTTTTCACAGGAGTTTAGGAAACTGGATGAAAACAGGATTATAAACTATATGAACCCTTCTGTTTGGAAAGCAACTGACTAAAATCATTGTGGAAAGCTTTCCTTTACACAGATCTTTAGGCGCTGTCTTAAATAAATCTTTTCTGAGGTACCAGAGCTGCAGGAAACTAGAACAAATGGCTAAAGGATTTTGATGTGTGATTGATGCTGGGAAACAGAATCTAGAGAATATTTCATGAGATCAACAGAAGGAAAAGAGTCCACGTTTATTCTTCATAGGTGAATTCATAAAAATGAATTTTTTAAGAAAGAAGATGTAGTAACAGATGATAGCATGAAAGCAGAGCCAAAGGACAAACACCAGCCTAGAACTTCTGGATAAAATTTCAGCTGCTCTGGTACCTTTACTAAAGTAGAAGTATAGCAAAGATTCCTATAACTCAGAAATTTTACTCCACTCTATAAGTGAATAAACAACACACTTCTTCCATCTCTCAAATATCTGCCTGAGTTGTACACTTCTTCCTTGTTCAGATTCTGTCAAACAGCCAGCCACGGTCAGTCTTAAAGTAATTCAAGACTCTGCAATCACATTCTCCAAGTCTCGAGAAGTCCTCGATACTTTCACATCTAAAGTACAAAGTACAGTCTGTACCTATACCTTTGATAAGCACCTCAAGTTTCTATGTTACATAAGGAAGCTTAGATATAACATCCTCCCTGAGATCTACCTTTGTACTGATGAGGTTTAGTGCCATTCTTTTTGTCCTCCCAAATAATGAATTATTTTGCTAATCTTCTTTATCAAAGTGTGCAGCCTTTCAACCAAACTTCCAAGGCTAATGAAAATACCAACAAAAACCAAAAGAAATCAACTTTTTTGCATCAAAGGAAAATTCATCATCACTGTTTTCACTCCAAATAATAGGCCAAAACCTGCTAGGGATCCCACATTCCCAATATCACTTTAATTATCTATACCTCTGCCATAAATTTCTAAAATACAAGACTAGAGAAAGTAAATGTCTGGCAAAGTCATTGCAGCATCAAGAACTTGTTCTCTCCATCAGGGTTCATTAATCTCCTTAAGAAGGCAAAAGGGTAGCACCATTAGTAACAGTACTTCAGTTGCGTGCTTTATTAACAGGAAAACTAAAGCTAACTCCTCTCGTACTTTTTCAGCCCCACTAATGCTGAAACATCACAATTTAGACTGTAAAATCAGATTATTTTCAGAAAAAATCTGAAAAGGCATCCCTTCAAAACTGGGTTCTGACACAGCCAAATAAAACAGCAGCAATTTTAACCAAAAAATGATTCAAATATTCTTCAGTCTGAGCGATAATCATGTATCTGAGTGTAAGTAGCTTAGATTCACAGTTGTTGAACTGATCAGTGTGACAAAGACAGAAAAACAACCACATGTAGTCTTCACCATTTACACAAGTCTTACAAGTCCTTTAGCACAAGACTTCATGAAATACTGATGATGCTGGCATGCTTATACAAGTACTTTCACTTGCCACTTGAGCCACAATTCTTCTATCACTGTTTAACACAGTATATGCCTACAGAAGATGAACTACAGAGATCACTCAGAAGTCATAGGACCATAGGATAATTCAGTTAAGAAGGAATCTCAGGAAGTCTTTATTCCATTCTCATGCTCAAAGCAGGGTGAGCAAGGCCACATTACAGTTTTACTCAGCCTGAACTTGAAAACCTCTAAAGACAGAAAATGCACAGATTCTCTGTCCAACCTTTTTCAGTGCTTGAATGTCCTCATAGTGAAAAGGTTTTTCCTTAGACCTAGTTAGAACCTCCCATTTCAGTTTAAGTCCACTGTATCTTATCCTTCCTCTATAACACTGAAAAGCCTGACCCACATCTTCCTGATAATCTCATCATAACTACAGAAAAGCTGCTATAAGGCCCACCCCTGCCAAAGACATCTCTTCCCCAGGCTGCACAAGGCCAGTAACTTCACCTCCTCTGGAATCTCCCCTATATCCTGATTTCATTCTCCACCTAACCTGATCATCTGGAAAGACTTAATCTTGTTTTAGGGCTAAAGAGGAAGAAAGCCCTGTTGCATCTTTATTATATAAATATATGCATAACAATTTATACTTACAATATATACATCTTTATCATACATAAACAGTGAAATGGAAAATTGGAAAGACTATGCCCAAATCCCTACCTTACTAAGTCTCATGTGTCTCAGTCATTGCTTCTTAGGGATAATAGTAAAAACCACAGTATGCATTACAGATTTTAGCATGAAGAATTATTTTGAGCAGATTACTCCTCTGTTCCCTCACCAGACTGACAGTTAACCCTATTACTTCTCCACAGCTAAATTTTTCAGGCTTCATTTATGATATATGTATTGAAGTTCATTCCACTACGTTCAATTTCATGTCCTTAAGATTTCAGGATTGCAAATAAGCGTTGCATGTTAAAACACTTTTGAGCTGGTTAAGCGTTCAATACTCGTAATGCTGCCTTTAAACCATTTCCTATGTAGAGCAACTGAAACCATTCTTCTAAAGAACTTAATCCTTATACTGGAAAGGATTTAAAATCCTTCTGTCCTCCATGAATTTGAGCTTTGATTTGAAACATGATTTATCAATATTTGGATTTTCAGAAGTTTCTTCTGGATCAGGGCTCAAAATAATTTTGTATCCAAAACATAATATACTCTCTAGTACTACCTGAACACAAAAGCCAGGATGAACAACTAAATACCTTTCTAAAGATTCTGTTCTTTAAAATTGGGAAAAAATACACTGATATATATAACTACTAGACTACCTTTAAGGGTTCCATCACTTCCAGCTGGAGAGCACACTGACTGTGGTGATCTCAAGGAAAAAGATGCAGCATTCCTTATTGAAGGATCACCATCCTAAAGTGATAATGATAAAAATTAACATTAGAAACATGAACACTTGATAAGAAAAAAGACTGAAATTAGCACATATGCTGATAAAATGGATTTGACAAGAAAGCATAAAAGAAATACTAGAAAAACAATTATTTACATAAAAATATTTGCAACTTAGACTGCTATTAGATAATATAAGTACCATTCCAAAGAAAAATCAGCACAAAGAATAATCTATAACCAGAACATGCACATAACAATAAATCGACATACATGTCTTCTAGCTAGATAAGCACTTTTGGTACACATTAAGATTCCGTTTAGAAATTTTCTGTTACAAGCATTCATAGGGAAGAGCTGAAAAGCAGCAGATACATGACCTCTATACAATGTCAACTGAAGGAAATTGAGCATAAAATGAAGATTATCAAAACAAACTCGTAATTTTTTTCACTTAACCTACCCTTAAAGTTTAATTTAGAATGCCATCTTTAACAGTTAAGCAAATTAAGACTTTGTATCACCAGGACTGAACAGAATCTCTATCATTCTCATTGCAGCAGCTGAGATAGTCTCATGTAAAAGATAACTGGAGTGACTTTAGCTTGTTATTTCCTGTCTCAACAGTTAGATAGGAAAAAACTCAATGGCAATATAAAACACCTCCCCAACACAGCAAACAAGTTCTGCTATCTTCTTAGTTCTACACAGAACAAACTGCTTGAATGCAATTCACGATTTCTGACATACTTCTTTATAACAGTAATGACAATATCATGATCTCCACATTCTACCTTTAATAATATAAATGTGTCTTTCTTACCCCAACACTATCTTAAAATTAAACATGAAACCCACTATTCAAACTACCACTTAAAGTTCTACCTGGGCTTTTTATTGCTTTCACGGAGCCCTCTGCTGGTCAGGAATATACTCGTTCACGCAATGCCCTAACTAGATTTAAAACTGCTTTAGAACAGTATTTCCCATACTTAGAACTTGCTTTTTTTTTTAATGCAACATCTATAGGAATTTTTGTGGACATAACAAACTAACAAACCTGAATCTATGAAGATACAAGTTCTATAATTATAAACAAACTGTAAAAAGTCAGTTCTTTTAAAGAGTAAAGTCATTCAAAGGAAGTCTTCAAAGAATTTCTAAGGTTATTTAACCTTTATCCTAATTAAACTGGTTATTTAAGTAGCTAATATTCTACACAGTTCCTGTTGAGGCAGCTCAACACATAAAGTTCTTACATAAAACTTTTTTTTTTTCTCCTAAATTATCTAATAAATACCTTTTATCCTTTCCACCAATCTCAACCCAATTGATAGAATATTACAAGCCTCAACTGTAATTACATTGACACATGTTAGCATGGAAAAAATCAGCAGCCAGTAGTAAGTTAGAAAGCTAAATTGGCATTTCAAGGAGAGAGAAGGAGAGAGAACCGTGCACGCTCCCTGTGACAAGGGTCAAACAGCCAATTTCCACACATGCGAAGCTGTAGATTAGACAGTGCAAACGTTACACCTTGTGAAGGTGTAGATGACACTGCTTACAGAAAAGGAAAGAATGATATTCATGGTCTGAAAGTGCTTAGAAGTCAAAGAACACAAATCCTAAAGAAACCAGATTTCATCAGTTGCATCATCCATGGACACTTAGAACACAGTTCTGTTAGATTTTTTCCACTCAGTGTTTCTCCAATTAAAGCAACCAGTGAGGGTATGCTTTATGTTTTCATAGTCTGCCCATTTTGAATGAGTCAGATTTGTAAGTTTTCATGAACTACGACATGGCTGCATTGCTTGCATCACAAAATGAACAATGAATATTTTTAAATACTCCCTCTTTAGAATTATGAAGTTATTCCGAAGTTGTTCTTAATTATTATAAAATTTTTCAAAACTCCCGTTTTAACAAACCCAAGATTATCTTGATAGTTTAATATAGTTGGGGGATATATGTGTGTTTAATGCAAAGAACAAGGAAGACCAATATAAAAACATAAGACTGATAAGACTAGTAACTCTCTTGGAGTTCTACTGTTTTCATCCTTGCAAGGGATTTGGAGAGTCTGGAGTTAATAGTACACTTGTTGAATACAACACTTTTTTGCTTCCACAAGATAGTTTAGGAAGACAAGAGTGGCCCACATTTTTTTTGTAAGCTCAATCAAAACCAGACACAATCACATCCACTCCCCACACACACACAAAAGCCTGCTTGCCACCAGGTTCTGATGAGAAAACAAAACTGAAACTCAAGTGCCATTAACAAGATTTTATATCTAACTTGAAGAATGCCAACAAGCTTCACCCACATGATGAGATGCTCATTAAGAAGAAAATTAATCAGTAGTTAGAAAAAACGTGGGAGAAAGTTGTGGGGTTCTTCCCATTAAAGAGTTCAGAAAGAATTTTTCCCTTGTGAAATAAAAAGTCACTAAAGGTACACATCTTACAAAGAAACCAGGCCATAAAAGCATATAAGGAATTCTTGCCTCAGATAACATTACTCTATTACCCAATAGGTTATTCAAATATATCAAGTCTAATGGACAGTTGCAAGGATCTTCAGAGAGACAAGTTAACTATATAAATATTTACAATCTAGTATTGTTTTCACCAAAACATTGCTGCAGTAATGGTAGAGACACTCTACCATTTCTTTAAAATAAGCTCACATATGAGTTTATGTCACGATTTGTTACTTCTATTTCTTCAGAATGAATGCTACAAACAGTTCCAAAGGGAAGAGAGATCTAGCAAAAATTAAATCTCACACAGTAAAGTCACATGGTTGGGTGGCAACAGAAATCGAAATATATTTTCAGTGGCTTTACAGATTAACACCACAATAAAGTATCTGACTTCTGAGACAGCTAAACACATACTTCCTTTATCATAATAAACTGATTTAGTTAACATACATCACTACTTAATCTGTGCATCATCTGTAGGTAGTCTTCATTTGAGCCATGTCTAGAATTATCAGCATGATGATTAGCTGAGTTTCCAGACAACTGACTTGAAACTTTATTTTCATGGAGATTCCTCATCCCAGCTGTGACAATGGGACTGGATACTGAAGCTGAAATACAGAAAGTATAAGTAACTATACTGATATGTTCACACACTCATCAACTGTTAAAAAGTTTCAGAGAAAACACCACAATAGTGAATATTTATGTGTTGTATGTGTAAGCTCTTGAACAAGGATCTAACTTCTGATTGACTCCTTTTGCCACAAACACCTTGAATAAAATTTGATATCCAAAATTTTAATTTTCAAGAGGATTTAAAACCTAAATTCCATGTACAGATTATCCACATTTACTTAATTACAGTCAGTATCATAGTCTTACTGGTTATGGAAAACTTTGTTTCCCCCATATAATTTATTTTCACTGCCTGTAGTAACCATCAAGGTATTCATGAGGCATACAACTTTACACAAAGAACCGTCTATATCTATTCTAAGCCCAACGCTAAACTTCAAGAACAAATTATTTAAAAGAATACAATGAGAATTCTACTTAACAATAGAAAAATGCCCTAGATATTTCAACAGTGTTTGCGTTTTTTGAGATTGTTTTTAGAAAAGGGAAGTACAAAGACATCCATTCATTCTGAAGGTCATCTTTACCAGTTACTGCATACTTTTGAGCATATTTCTAGCCAACTTAGAATTAATTTGGTCAACACTACAAAGATTTGGTAAGGGTGAATCAGGTGGCAGTGAAACTTACGATATCTTGGCAAATCCAAGGTTTTAGCTAGTACAGAAAAATGGCTATAGCTAACAAGTAGAAGTTTCTGGTTTGTTTTGATTTATTGATTGCTATGTATCCATGCCAACTATGCAAAATGGGCAAAGTTGGCAGGTGGGTATACTTATATATACTTCTTTTTTTTTTTAATAAAGTGTATACCAGCACTCTGCAGAGTCAGGTAAGCAAAGCTTAAACACACCTGCCAACTCAAAAATTTCCATTAAGCATGCGACTCTTTCAAAGAAATTAGAAAGCTGTGAAACATGCACATGAACGTGAAGCTGACATGAGCTAGAAGAATAAAACAAACATCACGGACTTACTTACCTTGTTGCATCTGCGGATGTGGTGTATAACTTGGAGGATGTGAATACGGCATGTATCCTGCAGGGCTTTGAGGAGCATATGGACTAGGCACTGGGCTGTTCTGTTGCGCCAAAAATCTGTTACCAGAGCTTGTCTGTGGTGGCACAAACCGGCTAAGAATAAAATGAAATTTTCAAAAGTTGGAAAAGCAAATTTAGACAAAATTATAGATGAAAAATTTCAACATAAGCAATAAACTCCCCCAAAAGCAGTATTTTAGGCTATCAATACCTTCCTAAGTACAATTATTACTTGGGAATCACAGCTTAGGTGCTACATTAATAACAGCAAAGACCACAATAAAAAGCACTCATAAGGCCTCCACCTAGAGAAAGGATCTGTAGTTTCCATAAGTTAGTCCTAGAAATTCTAATGAAAGTGACAGCTAAGTTTTAATTAACCAGTAGGTCAGCAGGATTAACAAGGAGCCACCTTCTCTAAATATGTTCTCCTGGAAGATTTCAAAGATACAGGAATGTGGTAAGCAGTTAGATACAACCTGACACAAAGTCCACTGAATAAAACTTACTCTTTCCTTGGCTTTATCTTAGATTGATCCTACAGATAGAAAGCCATAAAAATAAGATAGGCTTGTGGCAATAATAAATGCACATTATAACCCATTAACTGGGTCAAAACAACATGCAGAATTCTTTCCTCTAGTCTAGTGTACTTTATTATAGGAATAAAAGCCTGGTACATACTACTTGCAAACACTCAGAAGTTTAAAAAAAAAGAACCAGAAATAGCGTGGTTTTGTTTTTTGTCTTTACAAGCTGGAGGATGTTGCTGAAAGACTGTCCAAACTACAAGCCCTATCCTCTTCTGAGTGGCCTTCAGTATAATTATTAACATGCTAGCAAGTACTACATGCTTTTACAAGCTTTCTTTTCCACCCTCCAGCCACACTGGTACTGTTATGCATACTGGAACACATTAGCTTCTTCTCTATTAACCTCTTGCCACCAGTCTCAGCCTCTGCCACAGGAAGAAAAGATGAGGAGGGATAGACGGCAGGAGATGTGGAGGGACTTGTTAAGCAGGAAAAAGGTTGGTCAGAATTATGGAAGGGAGTGAGAGAGGAGAACCATGACTAATCCCCAGAATACAAGGATTAAATCAGCGACAAAAAGGTTTCTTTGCCAGGTGAAGGAACTCACCCTGCAGTCAAATGCAAAATTTGTCTTGACACTTATCACCTTCCACTCACATACTTGCAACAATAACAGACTTTCAGTGCAGGAAGAATTTGCAGTTAGCTGCCTTTCCCACCCTATTTAAAAGAAAGCATTACCTGGAAGGACTATGTGATATAGTGGTTTGTTGATAATTGGAAGATGCAGGACTACCACGCATGGAATTCTGAGAAATATTAAACTGTGACATCATCATCCCTATTAAAAAGAAACAGCAGCATTACTTACATACATTTCCTTTTTAATTAATAAAATCTCTCAATTCAGAAATAAAAAGAGACAAACTTTACAGCCATTAACATCATCTACCCATTTCTAGTGTTCGATTTTGTTTAAGATGTTCATTTTACATCATGACATACAGAAGTGTTTTTAAGGTTTTATACATGAACAGTGATTCTTACCTCCGTTCTTTACTGCTTCCCAAACCAAAACCTACCAGTAAATAGAAACATTTTGTAACAGTACATATATTCCAAACCCCACTGAAGCTTGGGAAGCCACAGCAAGTAGTACAAATATTTTAAAACAAAAGTTAGACAAAAGGGTGACAGAAGTCCCCAGTGCAGAGTGTTTGGGAGTTGTCAATCCTTCAATTGCTATCATGGATTTCAATTACTGCAATATTCACATATGCAAAACTAGTTTAAGAAATCCTCCCTGAGGTCTGTCACTCTTTTTCCCCTCTCCCCAGCAGACAAGAGATGTGATAATCCCACAGGAATGCAGCCCTTACTACCTCCAGGTAGGTGTGAAGTGCTGCACTCAAAATATGTTAGCAGACAAAAACTGGCCCAAGAGCAGAAGTCCCCTGCTGTGCTAAAAACACCCAGACACCTCCCTATGGAGAACACTTCACTGTCCCCCCTCAAATAGAGGCAAGTGAGGAGAAGACTCCAGGAACGCTTTGCTGCAGTTTGCCCACTTCTCACTCATCTCTCACTACCACTCTCAACATCAGCTAGGCAGGGTATTTTAGTCCAACTACCAACCCTCATCATTCACATACAGGAAACTGACAGAATGTGCCCGAATGAGCACAGAATATACAAAGAAAGTTTTATTTTATGTTTAAAGCAAAAACTGTGATTTCAATATACTTTAAAAATCTTAATTCTTTCTTCCCTAACTTCAAGGCACATTTTAAACCACAGATGCAATAGGGTTTGGTTTAAACAGAATTACAGGTAATCTAGAAATGAATCAAATTTTAGTATCATTAAAAACCCAACCAACCAAACCAACCAATGAAACACCTAAAAATTCTTCTGTGACGGACAGCTCTCCCTTCTCGCTCTCTGGTGAGGGAGTGGCATATAGGAGGCAAAACCTTGGAAATTTAAGGGGAAAAAAAAAAAAAACCAACAAAAAAAAAACCTAGAAAAAAAAATTACAAAAACCCACAACAAAACAAATAAATAACTAACATCAGACAAACAACAAAAAAGCCCCAGTGTCTCCAAAGTTCTCAGACAGGTAACAACCATACCTGATAACAATTAAATACAAAATACGTAAATGCCTCAAATATTTAGACTAAAAAGGAGTTGAACTTGGTTTGCTGCCATTAGCACCAACATATCTTCTTGTACATGTTTTACATTGTTGTCATAACATTAAGCAGCAGATCTATGGCTCCACTGTGCATTTCTGTACCTTATATATTTAAGAATTTCTTCTAAATGTAATCTTAATTATTAACTTAATTACTATATGTATAACCTAATAGATCTATATTTTATATATATATATAAAACTTAACCAAAATTATTAACCTGAATACCAGCAACATTCAGGTTTGAGAAAACATCATCCTAGTAGTAATGCTACTACAATGAGTTTCCTTAGAAAATACTCCCAGTCTTGCCTATGTTTTGCTTTCGCCTTTTTTTTTTTTTTTTTTGGCTAGGAAAAAAGGTGACATTCATAAATCCAGTTTAGCATTCCTACTAAATTACTAAATGCCAAAGAATGCACTGTAAATCTGCAGCTCAAGGTCACAGTAAGTCTTGTATGATTAAACTGTATTACAGCACCACCATGTTTAAGCTACGACTGCTCACCAATAGGTCATATTTCAGTTAAATATACGCTCTTATTTCAAAGTTTTTCCCTTTTACAGGCACATGCACTTGAATTTTTGTCCAAATAAAAAAAATTATCCAAGTAATTTATGTTTATAAAAATATGCATATGATTATAAACCCCAAAATTCACAAGTTCTCATAAAAAGCTTGAAGGGAATATTAAGTCCCTCTTGAACCCTAAGTGATGCTATGAATACTAACCTATTGCAATATCCTATTTTAGCTTATCTTCCAACACATATCTGCTGAAAAACAAAGCCAAAGAGTTGACAGAGAAAAGAGAAAAAAATATTACGAAAACTGTAAGCAATTCTAAATAAATCCTAAAAAATTATTCTAAAGAAATCCACTCCAGTCATACTATAAGATGTAAGAAACGTGCAGTTGCAAGATGACATCCAAAATTGCGTCACCTGATGGAAAGTTCTAAAGTAAAATTAACATTGTGCACTTGTACACAGTTAGGCCTGACACCACATGATAGTGTGAATCAGTCTGTTCAGACAACCTGGTAATAGAAAACAGTCTGAAAAAACCTAACTAAAAATCTAATCTAAAAAACCTAGCATGTCTTAAGACTGTCTTGATAACAGGACTATTATTTAAAGATAGGGAACAACAGTTTCAGCACTCGTGCTATGTTACTGCAACTTAACTATACCAGCAGTGGAGGGTGGGGGGAAGTGTAGGGTGCCCAATCAGGAGACAAGTAAAGTGTCCAGATCATACATCCTTCTTGCACCATTTGTTCATTATAACCAAAAATTAGTTTTGAACTAAATGCAGATCAGGATGAACTTGTGAAAAATCATCAGCATAGAATTCTGCTTGTGCTTTACCTTATATTCATAAGAATTCCTAACATAGTACTTAGCTTTCTGAAGATGCCTTTATTTCCTGAGAAACTGTATTGAACCAAGAACTTTATTCCATGTTTAATGTAATTCTTTAGCTAGGTGATCTTCCTGATCTTGCATCAGAAATGAAAGCTCGGAGAAATTAATTTGAATTCACTTTGTCCATACTAATGCTGAAACTGACACATTCAAGGGATGATGGTGCATAGATCCATCCCAGGCTGAGTCCTCATGGGGTCCCACTGCCTTTGGTGCTTCTCAATTGTGGATATTACAAATATGGGGTTACAGTACCCACTTCTGATTTCAATGCATGCTGGACTCAACAGAAAGTAGAAAGACAATATTCAGAAGAAAGTAAGGAAAGCAAAAAAGGTGAATTTGAAATACTAGTAAAGAGACTAAACTTCACTCTTCTAACTGGCAAAACATATTACATAAGATCTCTACCAAAGCCACAATTGTTCTACAAATCACAACCCTACAATGATTACATATCTGTTCAGAAAGCAGAAGAAAATCCAACCTTTGCTTTCCAATGTATCAGTATAGCCACCTTCGGCCTTGGGGATCTGAATGGGACATGGCATAGCTAATAAGGCTATCACAATCTGCCAGCATCTAACTTAAAGATACATGTATTTCCTGGTAAGACTGTAGCCTTTTTCCATGGAAAATAAAGTCACATTTCACCCAGCTCTTCCAAGCATTCATTCCAGCATCTTCTTCCTTTCAAAGCACTTTGCCTATAGCTGTGATTTTCCTCTCTTCCCCTTTTATTTCCAGTTTTCAGATTTCACACATTTCAATTCTTGCACTCATACAAGTAACCAGAATTATAAAAAATAAAATTAAATATACAAGGGAGTTTAGAAGTCTGATCTCTCCTGGTTCTCTGAGACACTTTCTAATTTACTAAAATACACCAACTCTCCTGAGTTTTATGCTTATGTTTTATTCTGTACCAGTATCTTCCTTCAAGGAGAGCCAAAACACATCTACCAAAGATACAAGGGCTTTTATTTCATTAGGATTATCCTTAACCTACTTAATCAAGCTGCAAAAATGTTTCCCTCTGTGAAGCACAAATAAATGCATCAATGAACATAACAATATCTAGCACTGCATTTCACATTTTCGTTCCAGGAAGCTTTGGCCTTCTTTCAAGTAACATCATGTGTTCTGTCCTTAGCAAGTTATTTTCAAATATTGATTGGCTTTTTACTCACTGGCACAGATGAACAAACCTAATAATCTCATTTTGCTATTTCTCCTGTCCAAAACCACCTTACACTTCGTACGCTCTGTGGACTCCTGCAACACTTCTATCTATGTCTCTGTAGTGCAAACAAACCTTTACCCTCATGCTGAGAAAGCTCTGGAAATTCTCCTACCTATTTCATAGTTCACTACTGTGGCAGTAACACGCTATAATCATACAGCTTTTCAGTAAGATTAAGGCACATTTTTCCAACGTCAATTATTTACCAAGACAAATATACAAATGTATCCATAAAAAATAAAAATAAACAATTTTAAAACAAAATCTAATCACCCTACAGATTAAAGTTTGTAGTGAAATTAAATGTATTTTTACAAAAATATGGTGGTATATTTCCATGCTTATTCTACTAGAATCAATCACCCTCAGAAGATGTCATGGTACACAGGTTTATACCACTATCAAATACAAGGTAAGGCATAAGTATCACAGTTGTACTCCATATAAACTTGTGGTTAGTATCAGGCCCCTAAACTTCAGAACAACATAAAATGCAATAATAAATAATCAAAAATCCTTACCGCTTTGTACCCCGTATCTGTTTTGCATGCTTTTCTCCCTGAAAACATTAGGATTCCTTGCCAGGATAGCCTGCAGCAAGACTGGTATATCTCCCTCTGGATCATCACTGCCAAGGTTATCTTTCAACTCTCTGGAATTGTGGAAGTAAGCAAATAAAGAGGCAAATGCATTTTCAAATTATAAGAAACTATGAGTCAAGTAAAAAAACAAAACAAAAAAACAAAAACAAAAACCAAAAGAACAAAAAAACAAAACCAAAATGAAAGAAAACAATTTACTGTTAAAATAGACAAAACCAAGCCTGCAAAGCACTGCTCCCTGCCTGTATGGCTCTTTTTCTTTTTTTTTTCCTCTTTTCTTTAAGAAATGGCACAAGTGGGATTCCTACTAGTCTTTAGAATTACTTTCTGCTGCAAAGCACTTCTATTTACATGCCTGTCAGTTTCAGAGTATTATAAAAAGTTTCTTATGCCCTCCTTTATATTGTGACCTTCCTCACAAAAGCACGCTTTGGCATAACTTCAGTAAAGTACTATCGTAAGAGTAAAATTAACATACGCATGAACGTGTAACATTCAGGTTACAACCCATTGCTTTGAGAATCATTTATTTTAAAAAGGGAAACTGGCATATCTTTGAAACCACGGGATTCCCTCTTACATATAAAAAAAAAAAAAAGTAATGCATTTTCTGTAACTGTATCCATGCTTTCAGTTACGGTTTGCTTTAAGGACTTTCAAAAGCCACTTTCACTTGATCTAAACAACTGATTGGGACATGCCAGAAAAAGTGTTGCCAACATAAGACAAAGGACAACAGGGGGAAAAAAAAAAAAAAAAAAAAAAGGGAAAAATTAACAAAAAGAGAACACATTACCATACTTGCTGATCCAATTCTTAAAACATCTAAGTTCAATACCTAACCAGAATGGACATGGGTCTTACACAGATATCTCAAAAACTTTATGTATAATACTGGGTATACAACTTGTCTACATGCATTATCAACCAAAGTGGAACACAAATGAGTATTGCAAATCAAAACCACAAAATCTGCGCTCCTTAACTACCAAGAATAGAATAAGCAGTAGATTTATAAAATACCTCCCACAGTTATGCATAAAGGCTGCAGGACAATTATTAATGTTCAGACTGATTAAAATATTTGACTCTTGTATAGCAGTCATCTGCTAAGCAAGCCTCGTAAAAACTCTGCATGTTCTAATTTTCAGATTTGCACAAAAATCCTTCTCAATCCAGTTACTTTTGATTTCAAGGAATACAGATCTGACCCAGCTGAAGTCCAAAATACATACATGTGATCTGTTGACACCTGATTGAGACTGTGGACGAGCTGTGAAACCAGATTTTCATCCCTGCAAGCCAGAAGGCAGTTCACCTCTTCAGCTATACGACCATTGAAAAGCAGGCTTTTTGTTGTTGTAGCAGGTAAAGGCGATGGAAGAGGCAGCTGGTTCAAAACTGTTATCAGTAACAGAAAAGAGCTGAGAGTCATTTCATGGAACACAGTAACAGAAATACGCACACTTTCTTACTCCCTCACGTGATTAAGTAAGAAAACTTATTTAAAATATGCATTTAGATGCAGGGAAGATTTCTCAATTACTATTTTTTTGACCAAACACACACACGAAAGCTGGACACTGTTTTAAACAAAGTAATGCAGTCAAGCATGAAAGTGATATTACTATATTACTGTAAATATTCAACTGTGCTAAGGAAAGTATTAGGAATAAAAGCATACTTTCAAACATTCCAGAATACTAAGCTACTTATATATGCCAGCTTTCTCTTTAAGCCAAAACCATTAATAAAAAAATGAAATGCAAAATCCTTGTAGTTGTATGTAAGTACTGTAAGTGCACTAAGAATATACTTTAAGGTTTCTACTCTGATCTCCATTTTTAATTAATGTTCCCACTTTGTATGGTCAGGGAAGGTTACAATGAAACAAACAAAAAATTAAATCCACCCGAAAACAATCCACAAAAAACCCAAACAACAGCCAATTTAAGCCAGCAATTAAATGCTCTGTTTTTTCTTGTCTTGTATTTGTTCATATGTAAGTCATCTTCTCAAGAAGAGCCTAATATCATTGGTTGGTATGATTACTAAAATGCTATCTCAGTCAATATACCTATTCATAAATCCTGGTAGAAAAGATTTAATGAAAATACCAATCACAATATTTCAATCAGCTTATAAACCAGCACACTATACTTTAAGAGGGCATTCTTAGGTCTGCAGATGTAAAAAGTGTACCTTATAAGCCCTGATCAGATGATTTGCAGAGCTACACAGACAAGAGGAAAGTAAACCAGAAGAGGCCAAAAAGATTGCTATAGAGAAAAATCACTTTCTTGGGTCCACAAAACCAAGCTGACTCTAACTTCAAGTTCCCAGGCTGATTATAGCTGAGATTAAAAAAAAACCCAAACAAACCAAATCAAAGTAAAACCAAAAAGCCTCAAGCAAAATATACTCTTCGGGCTCTTTTATGTTTTGAAATTCTTTATTAAAAAAAAAAAGTGTGTGTGCGTGCAGTATTTTTCCCCCTATATAATGCATACCATTACTATACTTAGAAATACACTGCAATTCAAACAGAACTGCATAATATGTTAAAACAGCTAGCTTTCATTACTTGCATCAGATTACACTGAATGTGCCAGAAACTTAGAAAAAATTTGCAAGATCAGTAAAACATGTTTATTAAAACAGTATAAACTTATCTGGTTAACTAGCTACTCTACTACCTCTGGTCATCATGTCCTCTGCGTTTTTAGGGCAACAGGTCTTGCCTGTTGTAGTTCCTTCTTTTCACACAGAGAAAAATAAACCAAAGCAGTTACAAAACTTTCTCTTCCAGCTGCTCTGCTGTTTCTAAATAACAGATAAATATGACAGATAAAGAAGCAAATGAACCTAACACAAGGGCTAATCCTAACAAACGTAGTGGAAGTGTTCCAGGAAACTCTTGTACCAGGAGTCTGGCCAGTGACTTCTACCAGTTAAGTATTTTCATTTTCTTTAGAACCTTACCTGCAAATACTTAATGCTGGAAAACTTCCCATAGACTGGAAACTTACTCTTTGCATACTGATGATTCATTATTAGATATACACGAAGGTACATGAAAACACATCTTAAAACGTAAGCAGCATCTTCCAATTTGGTATTTCAGAATATCAGAAGGACATGAAGATTTTTTTTTTTTCTTCTAATACATCCTCTTTTTTTACTGTAGGCAGTTAAATTCAATTGCTGGGTATATATGTGCTTTGGGAAGTTTCCACATTTCAGTAGTATAAAAACAAAAGCTTAGAAGTACCTATGTCAGAGTCCTATTATCCTCAGAAAACTGAGCTATGAATTCTTTCCTACTCTTTATAAACAACAAGCATCTTTGTCCAAACTACTCTTATTACAATGGTTATTCTAGGACCTCATTACAGTAATACTAAAACTCCTCTTAGTTTTCTCTAAAAATATATATTTGGTCACATTATAAACCATTTGGGTTTGTGCCAGTATCAGTTTTTGATGTAAATAGTTCCTTCCCTTGCATCTTGTCTTCCTGATACATTTAGAGACAGTACACACACCTTATCTGCTCCTTTTGTAGGCTGAACAGCTAAGAAAGAAGACTTACAGTTTCAGCTGCTTATTTCCATTGTAGCAGCCAATCTTTGCACCTATTAATTAGAGCAACTTTTTTGTACCTTGTCCAAAATTAAGGAACTAGGTTTCAAGTATATTCATCATATTCCACAACTCAGTTAGTTGAGCACCAGACTAATCCTCCTTCTCCCTCTCTCTTTCTGTTTCTCCCTCTCCATCACTCTGTCTCGGTGATCATGACGATATATGTTTTAGAGAAGCATTTTATAATTTATCTGGCTTTCTTTATTTGGGGGGTACCCAGATATACTTATGAGTGATATTCCAAACAAACATGCCCCATCCGTAGCACTGTTCAAGGCCAGGTTGGATGGGGCTTGGAGCAACCCAGCCTAGTGGAAGTTGTCCCCACCCATGGCAGGGGCTTGGAAATGGATGGTATTTAAGGCCCCTTCCAACACAAACTATTCTGTGGTTCTATGAAACAATGAGTTCCTTCATTTTGTTTCAAGTTTCCTTAAGGATTTTTTTTTAATGTGCATTTCACTTCATGTTTAAATTAGCATGTTTTATTTGAATAGATTTTCAAAATCAAAGCAATGAGAAAATTAACATTTTTAATGCCAAATCTGATTTTGAATGACTCTACCTCTATGAAAATTTTAAATAAAATTAATTTTAGCATTTTGAAAATGCAGATATTTACCAAAGAGGTACAAAACAGCATAGCAAAGTCAAGAAAAAGAGTAATACTTACGGTCTGTAAGACTAGCAATCCCTGCAAGAGTAGTGATGGGAACATGAGGCATATCCCCATTCATCCTGAAGTTCTGGGATAGTAGTGCCTACACAGATATTTTAATTCAGGTGCCAGCTATCATTACTTCCCATCTCCCAAGCACTAAAAAAAAAAAAAAAAAAGTGGGGGGGAAGAAAAAGAAAAAAAGCAAATGAAAATTCTCAGTTAACTTTCACAGAATTTTAAATTCAATAACATAAATGAAACACAGACCACACCCTCAGTTACATACTATGCAAATTTTGTCAAGACTGAGTAGAACAATGTAGATTTTAAATATTCAATTACATTAAGCAATCAAGAGGCAAGCTTCTGGTCTCAGAAGCACAGTCCTTTACCAAAAAAGATGCAAGACAACACAATTAGAAGACAATCTGCTCAGGTTACACAGTACCAACTTGAAACTGTTAACAAAACTTCTATTAGTTCATACTGAGGAAGATCACACTTAGTGCATACTCAGTGTAATTAATTATAGCTGCCATACTCACTTATCAGTTTTGCAGAAGATATTTTTTCATATAAGAGTATAGTCAAAACAAAAGGACTAAATTACAGATGCAAAAAGCAAGGAGTAAACAATCTGACAAATACAAAACCTAGGTATAATTCAAAAGTAGTTGGTATTTCAAAATTGATTTGAAAATGTCTCTTTAACATTAAATACTGTCTGGTCAAGCAACTACCAGAAACCGCATCACCCCACTTCCACAATGGGAATCTAGTCCTTGTCAAGGGGGTTTGGCCACCTTCGGAAAAGGTAGCTAAAGCAAAGGTTTAGCCACCACAGAACTAGCTAATTTATTTCCTGTAAAACAGTACAGTTTATTCAACTACTGAAAAAGGAATTTGTTCATTTAGTTTACACTATCTATAAAGATCTCAACTGTAACGAAGTCTACAATGCTTAAGAAAATAAAAAAATCATCACAACAATTTCAATTGCAGTTCCAAAACAAAACTTTGTGAAGATCACACATTACAATCCACTATTATACTAAAAAATGGAAAAAGAAAATAAAAAATTGCATATGGTGTTTTTGCAGGCAAACAAATTAAAGGAATTTGATATGTATGTGGCTACTTACTATAGACAGACAGTCTTGATAATAGTAAAAGGACTCCCGTAAGCATTTACATTACATACTAAGGGGACTGAAGTCATGATTTACTGACTTTACAAGACAACATTTTTGAGAATTACATACAACACATACATACGAAGAGATCGCTGTAATGTCCTTACTAATTTTTATCTCCTTTCTTACGCCATACCAATGGCAAAATATAGGACATAACTGCAAATAAATACATACAGATTCAAGACAGACAAGGAAATTAAAGGTTTTAAGTATTTTTCATGCTCAAAGTTTTGATGAACCACTGAAGTTAACTTTTCAAGCTTTCCCTATCTACACATAACTGAATTCTTTGGAAAAAAAAAAAAAAACACTGAGGTTAAACAGAACTGACAGTGAGTTGACTTCCTTTGCTGCATCTGCAACAGTCTCATTCTCACCACTAAACTACAATTGTTTATTGAAAATATCATACATTATAGGTACAAAAATGTAGTTAAGGAAACTGACAGAGACATACTCTGTATGGGTTGTTGTTTTGGGGGCAGGTTTTTTGTTTGTTTGTTTGTTTCTTGTTTTTTGTTTTGTTTTTTTGGTTTACTTTTCCTTTAATCTAGGAGAAAAGGTTCTTCAAACACCCAATTTCATACTTGAAGGGTTTTTAACCTGAAATGAATACCAATACAGCAGAATTTCAGTGGTTTCTTAGTTCCATAAATAAGCAATTCTTAATGGGGAAAAAAAAAAGACTTCCATAACAAGTCTGCAACAGCAAACCCACAAAAAACCAACAGTTTAATTTAAGTTTTCATTTAAAGGTTAGCAACTAAAAAAGTCTACACAACGTCTTTCACAGATAAACCATATGTTCAGTTAAAAGGTCATGTCTGATGACTTCTTCTGTCCTTATAAATTGCATCAAAGCTAAGGTCACATCACTAATCAGTATTAGTGGAAACCTTGCATCCAACACAGAAACAATGAAAACAAGAAAAAAAAACCCTATCCATTCACTTTCTCCTCCTATAACCTGGGAAAGCTGTAAACATCAGAGGCTGTAACTACTTCAAGTTGTTTTTTGCTATTACTGCCCCAAGAATTAAATTATACAGTTATTTAATGGGAAAAATTCCTCCAAAACCAGAAAACCAGACACTTAGAAATGAGACAATTAGAAACCTCCTCCACAGATACATGATAAGAAACCTGAAATGGCAAGACCTGAGAGTGAAGCAACTGAAGTAACCTAGCACGGTCAGGAAAGAGCAAACTTTCTTTTGTAAGAGGAGAGTAAAAAGGGTTGGTTTTAGCTAACAAAACAAAGGTCAAGAGGGGATGTGGTTGCTCTCTCTAAAGCAGTCAAAGAAGGTTACAAAGGGAGAATGCTACAGTGCAATGCTAACACAACAATAAACGGGGCATGAGTGCAAGCAAGAAGAAAATGAGAAGAGAGCTTCTCACCATAAGAGCTGCCAGTATTTGAAAGAGCTTCCATTAAGAGTAGTAGAGATAAGCATGGATCATACAGCTGTTACAGAAGGGAGAGGATGTAGTTACCTGCACCAGCTGGGAACTACACACAGCAATGCAAAAATTCTGCCTTTTACTTAAGTTTTTGTGAGTATGAGAATGTGAGTAAACAGATGAGAGTAAACTAAAAGACCAAGAGAGAGGGGATTAAATAATGCGATTAGTTTGTGCAACAGGCACAATACAAAGAAACCACAAAGGAGTATCTGAGTCCAAATATTACACCTGTTGTGTTGAGAGCAAAACTGTTATACAGCTGGCAAAGAAGGTGGGAAACAACTCCAGAGCTAGAGACTAAAATCTAGTCATATTTGATTTCACCAAGAGCATCAGTAACCTCACTCAGTTAAGGAATTTAAAATATTGAGCAGCTGGAGGGGAAAAATTGACAGTGCAAGACTAGATAGGTTCTTTCACACAAAACATCAGAAACGCAAGCAACAATTAATAGCTTGACTGATAGCAAGTTTTGTTATAGGGTTTCTTTATTTTCCATTCCCCAAGTGTAATAAGAGTTAGAAGTACTACATTGTAGCAGCTCACAATTAGTCGAGAAGAATCAACATTTTACAATATTTAGAAAATTTTACATTATCACAGCTTTGAACAGTGGCTAGTTCCAGTAGTACAGCATTTTTACCTCCAGACTGAAAAATGAAACTGTTGGTTACATTACCTAAACTAAAGAAATAAAAGAACTGCTGCACTGGAAAGCTTTTGAACAATATATCAGATTGTAGCGCAGCAGTTCAAACAGAGAAGTAGAAAATCAATTTACATATATGCAAATGAAGTCTTCCACATTCAGTATAGGTGTATTTAGGCTCTTGCTTCTTCATGAGAAACAAGAGATACCATAAAAGATGTCTCACAAAGAAACTACACTGCACAAAGGAAGTGATACAAAGAACCCCTCAGTGAAATGAAAATAGTGAATTCACAGTAAATATCGAGAATATATGAAAAAGCTATCATCCTAATATACAATAATAAAGTGAAGCCAATCCAATATAGTAAGGAAAGTAATATTACAAAAGCTTATGTTAAGGTTAACAAGTATGCTTTTAAAGTGCTACTTTAGCATGTAATCTTCTTCCTCTCTTTTTTTTTTTTTGGTCAATTATGTATATTCTCCTTCACTGCAAATTAATAATTCAAAGAAAATTGCTATCAAAATGTTAAATTCAATGTATTGTGGGTTGTTGGGTTTCAGCTTTTCGTAAGTAGAAAGTAAGTATGTGGCTGGTAAAACACCCTATAGCATGGACATGGAAAATACTGACTGCCTTCAGTGGCACCAGGTGTGTCACGTGGATCCTCTCCACAACTCGTATCTCTTTGCATTTCTCATTTCTCAGCACAGTACTGGATTAATGGCAAAGTGAAAACTAACAAGAAACAAATCTTTTTAGACAGAATGGATAGGCATAGGTAAAATTAAAGAAGAAAGAGAGGATTAAAGTAAGTTGCAAACAATTTTAGGTAAAGAGATGACCACAACCAACAAGGGGAAAAAAAAAACAAACCAAGCAAACAAATAAAAAAATTACACCATGAAAAATCCAAAGGAAAAAAAAAAAAAACCCAAAAACCGAAAACAAACCAACAAACTCAAACAAAATCCAATGGTACTTTTCCAGCTATTGCAGCATCTGACTGTCAATGAAACAACAAGAGGACTCTTGACCACTCGTTACTATTATGCAGGTTCAAGCTCTGCATTTATGAAACATTCCTCCTTAAAAAAAATATCAGTTCTTCCAAGCTTAGCTATGTGCACACATGAGAACAGTGGAAAACGGAATAAAGGAAAAAAATCTGTTTATGTGCAATAATAAACAGGTTGAGTAGTAATGTTAAGATAAGTAACCAACTTCATTATTCAGAAATTTCCTATGTATACTTAAATGTTTCACTCCCCACTCCCAGGGTATTCTTTAATTTATTATGTCTTTTTTTTAAAAAAAATAACTTGTATATGACTGACAATACATTTCTGAGAAGAATATGAGAGAGAAAACTAAGTGGATTAAAACTATGTTTTAAAGAATGACTGTTATTAGATCTCTAGGGTCTTTTTTTTCAAAGCATTCTGTTAAATAGAATATGTTAAATAAACTTATGTTTTATTTAGTTTTCATTATTAAATCTTAATTTAAAATTAAATACTTTAAAACATGGTTTTCGTTTCTTATATGCTGAATAGCATCATATTGATGCAACTGCAGCACCATGATCAAAGTTGACTTCTGTAGCTGCACACTGAAAGTAAACTAGTACAACTCATGTATTAGCTGTTTTATAATTTTGGTGAGCAGTGGACTTTTTTCTTTCTTTTAGATGAGGAAACATGCTACTAGAAATTTAAGAATCCTCACCTCATAGCCAGTTTTAAACTTTGCATTTTGCAATATACTACCTTTCTTGCTAGTCACTAAATGAAGTTCTGCTATTTATCAATCCTTAATAAACAAATTAATAAATAAAATCACTTAAAGAATGAGGGAGAGACAGAAAGAGACTGAACGCTCTCTAATTCTCATTGAAACAAGATACTGAGTGAGGCACATCACAGATTTACCCACAAGAGGGCACATTTCTGGTTTCCATACCAGAGTTAAAGTACACCAAGTTTCCAGAACTAAATGCTATCAGAACGACTTCAAAAAATACTAAGGAAGGAGATGCAGTTGTCAAACCACAGCCTAATATGTGAGCACCTGAGCGGTGTGGGGGAGAGGGGAAACATACACATTCATGATACAAAGCATTTCAATACTTCGACAACACGAAGTCAACCTTAGAAAAAGTTAGAACTGCAACTGCACATTAATTTATCACTGATTCAGCTGTCTAAAGTTAAAATAGCAATGCAAGAAACTATGAAGCTACTTGATATTAACCTAACTTGAGCAACCAATGAGGAGTAGTGCTTGCAGCATGTGCAAGGAGGTAAAGAGAGTGATAGGAGGGTGGTGGTGTCAGAAATCAGGACTCATTATTAACGACAAAAGCTCAAGAAAACTCATCAGCATTTATGAAACCAGGAAGTTCACAGCACACACGGAACCGTTTCACCTTCTACAATACTAGGTACAAAAAATTGTTTGAAAATACAAATACAGAAATCTCAGGAGCACAAAACCAGATGAAATGCAGTGTGCTAGTGAAATCCATGCTGGATTCATGAAGTGATCAGCCAGCACAATCAGTGATGCTGCCAAAGCAAGTGAAAAATTAAAAAGTTTGAGATAAAAATTACCTAGAGCAATTTTTAAACAAGTATTAGCATAATGTGTTTACTACAGCTGTTCCCGTAACAGGTGCTCAAATAACTACAACCACGGGAAGAAAAGAAACCTTAGCAAAAATGACTGTACTATGCCAACTGTAAGCTGCTTCTGAGTACAAAGAAAGCTTTAGAAAAGAAATTTAGAGAAACCAGCTTCTTCTTCTGTGGCTACTGCCACTTTCCTTTCCAACTCCACTGTTCTAGTCCATAACAATGATACTGATATCTCTGTTCCCCATGGAATACTAGTAGCAGTGGTATTGTAGTAAATGGCAAGAGAAACCTCAGTAAAGGTGGTGGAAGCATACACAGTACGAGAGGTCTGTGGATTCAAGATGCCCCTAAAGCAGAAGCACACATATTTCCACCAGGGTAAAATAACAAAGCATTGCATCTGTAATAACTCTTCCTGTGAAACAATAGGAGGCAAAATGACACAACTGAACAATCACAAATTTTAAAAGAAAAAAAAAAAGAAAGAAAAAAAAGATCAGATTAAGCCATGTGCAGAGAGCAGATACCAATGGGTAGTACGCAGCTCCCCTGATATACATGATGTAGAAGTGGTCAGGTTAGTTTGACAATGACATCAAGCCATATGCTCCGGTCGACATACTGGAGGAAAGGTATACCAACCAGCAGAACACTGACATTTGAGAAGTGTGCCAATGCCAACCTCACGAAGTTCAATAAGGCCAAGTACAAGGTCCTGCACTTCTATCAGGGCAATCCCAAGCATCAAAAGAAGTGTGACCAGCAGGCTGTGGGAGATGAATCTTCCCCACCAAACTGCTCTTGTAAAACTCTACCTACAGTCCTGCATTCAACTCCTGGGCCCACAACACAAGAGATACATGGACCTGTTAGAGCAAGTCCAGAGGAGGCACAAAGATGATCAGAGGGCTGGAGCACCTCTCCTCTGAAAACAGGCTTAGTTGGGCTTGCTCATCATGAAGAAGGTTCAGGGAGACCTTCAACCAGCCTCCCAGTACCCAAAGGAGGGCTACAAGAAAGCTGGATAAGGACTTTTACAAGAGCAAGTAGTGACAGGACAAGGAGGAATGGAGGACTACGTATAAAGAAAAAAAAATCCACTATGAGGGTGGTGAGACATTGGCCCATGTTGCCCAGAGAAGCTGTGGCTGCTCCATTCCTGGCACTGTTAAAGGCCAGGCTGGATGGGGCTTGGAGCAACCTGGTCTAGTGGAAGGTGTCCCTGCCTGTGGCAGGGGCATTGGAACTGGATGAGACTTATGGCCCCTTCCAACCCAAACCCTCCTATGAGTCTATAATTCTTCGCGAACATCTAAGAAGAAATGCTTTTATTGTAGTTGTGATTACAAAGGGTGAAAATACATTAAAACACAGTTTCCTGAAAAGGAGCAGGTCTGTAGCAGCATTAGAACCTTGTCCTGTTAAAGCTGCACCCTGCTTCAAAGCATAGGAAACTTTCATTTTTATTCATTATATGTGATATAGAAAATAAAGAGTACTTACAAGCAGTGCTCCACACTAAAAATAACATATGTTTAATTTGGATGCCTTAGCATGAAGAACTCTTTAAAATGAGTCTGTATCAAGTCCTGCATATACAAATAAAACATTTAAGTAACAACTAAAAACCTATTCTTACAGAAAATACAATCTGACCCAAAAATTTGCAGAAAAATCGAATTATATTTACAAAGTGTTGTGATGATCAACAAGTGTAGCTTATTTCAGCAAACCAGAAAAAAAGTAAATTCCAGAATTACTGGATTTTATGGAAAACACCCTATGTGTCAATGGGTTAGGTAAGTAAGAATACAGCTTTACAGGAAAGTTTATTTCTTGCTATTTGATTAGAGAACTAATGCAAAACAGAATCTGCTTAAAAGTCTTACTGCAAGGCAGCTCAGTTGCCTCCTTAAAACACAGCAATTAAATTTAACTGAATGGAACACAAATCTTGTACTTCATTCCAAAGTCAGATACTAATGCCTCCTTCTCATTAGCGAAGTGATATAAGATTGAATCATACTGAGAAGGTATCAAAAACTAAACCAAAAAACTCATATGTTTTAAAAATTTAGCTGGTATAAAATTCACATTATTTTTGCAGGCACAAGTGCATTGATAGCTATGAGTCATGCAATACCTTAGAAGTGCAATTATATTTGCCAGTTCTGCAAAACAAAGTAGGTAACACTTCTGTCAGGGAGAATCCAGCAATTCAGGGAGTTTATTTCCACTCCTTTTCCATCTTTTTAAGTAATAAATACCTTCTTCATGAGTTTCATTCATGTAAAAGCTCCTAACACTACCAAGAACTACTGAATTCCTTTGTCCTGCAGAAGCAAATGTAAAATTAAACTGTAAAAACCTAGCTTTGCTATGCAGCAGTCATGATATTAGGTGTAACTGAGAAATTCAAACATAAAGGGAAAACCCGAAGCAGTAGTTCATGCATGTAGTTCCTATCTGCACTACATAATCCACACACAACTTTTATTCCAACAAAGAAGTACATCTGTAATTGTGCTTTTTTGGTGAGCACAACCCTTTTGCTTGCTCAGGCACACACTGAGGAACAAACACTAGATACAGTTCATTTTATTGAAAGAAAATAGGTAAGAGATGAAGAAGAGCATGAACAATTAAAAGGGTTCAGTAGGTCAGATTTGTCAAATTGAGAACACTTTAGGTTGCAACACACATCTTTGTTAACAAAATAGTTCTGACAGCCATGAGAAGAAGTAGCAGCTTGGTTTTTTAACTTTTTCTTGAATGTCTCATTACTTTAGCTGGTAGTAGTGCTGCTCTTTTCTGACAACAGTTGTATATCGACATTTACTTCTATTTTGAAAGACTTTTTTTCTTTAATTAGGTTGGATCTTAACCAGGCTAAAAACCCAGTGACTAAACACTGAACCAAAGCCTATTTAATTCATCAGTCTTTTCCAATTTTTAATCTTGCATTTTGTCTTTGAACTCTCTCAGATGATTCAAAACCTTTATGAAACAAAACTGAGAAGAAATAAACCTGTTGAGACAGCAGATGATTTTGCACAAGTCTTCCAGTTACACATTTTTTGCCTCATTTTTGACTCTAACAATTAAAACAATTAAAATCCTTCCAAGCTTCTTTAATACACTCTGAGAAAAAAAAGATACACAAGTATTTCTTTAGATATCCACAATAAATGGTAACGTAAAATTTTACATAAACAGATCTAGTGTGTTGCATTTCAAAAGCGCCTCACTGCTTTTTTGTATTTGAATTAATATTGACCTATGATACCTTATTCCCTTTGCCCTTTGCAACTCATCTCGTTGCCTGTTTACCAACTTCAGCTATGTGCATGTTTAAGACTGATGCTGTATAGCACTGCAGGTGGTTAAGATGCTTTTTTTCTGGAGTGCTGTATTATTTTCCCCCAACCCCTTACCACAATAGTGCAATTCCTCTTTCCAAAGGATCTATGAAAGCTCTCTAACACAGCCAGTTTCCTCCTCTCACAACAAATACACTCCCACACCTCAGCTCCTAGATGGAAGAGAAAGCATGTGCTCTGGCCTCTTCCTCAGAGGGGATATGAGTATCTCTCTCCTATCCAACAACCAGCTTTCACAAATCAAACTGTCTTGAGACTTTCACCTTCTGTAAAATATAACTGAAATTAGCTGATGCTTTCCAAAATTATCAGACTGAGGACTTACATATAAACAGTGCCATGATCATTAAGGAGGAAATGATAAAATGAATCAGTGTTACTACTGACTATATACAGAAACACATAAAGATTTCGGTTTCTATTGTCCTACTGTACACATCTGCACAATTACTAGTAACAGAATTATTTTTGTAATTTTATAGTATTTGCTACCCAAGTTTTTTTCCATTTGGTTCCTTTTACAAAAGGTAGCTTATATTGCTCATGCAACACACAGATAAGATATACTCTCTCTAAAGGAAAGTATCCTAACTTTAAAAAGACAAAATCTCCAAAATAATACAATATAATACAATTTAACTGCCAAATTAACATTACTAACATCTTGCAAAACCACTTTGATTGGAAAGACTGAACATGAGAGAAAAAGTAACTTTTTAAAAAAATACATGCAGTGTTAGTGTCTAAGAAACAAAATCATGTAAAAATTGTTCATCTCTTGGTAACTGATTTTATATAGTGTTAAAACTCTAAAACTGAGGATTACATAAACTTTTTTGCATACAACATCCAATCTAGTAATCCTAAAAAGTAAAGCTCCATGATCCTTTTAACTACAAAATTATGATTACTAAAGAGTTAGGAGTCCTGATTCTTTCTTTTATGGCTTTTTTTTTTCTTGTTTATTATCTTCCTATCCTATTCAATTATCATTCCTATTAACATCACAAACAAAAATGTTATAGACGAGCATGTAAAAGAGTATCTCTAGTCAGCCAAGATATTCCTTGCTCCCAATTGCACGCACACTAAAAGCTTTCTTTCATATGAGTATTATAGTCAGCTAAACTTCTGGAGTACAATGAACTCAAAGACATAGCACAGGAAACAAACAGAGACTAGACCTGGAAAAAACATACATATTCAAAGTTATCAATAAGCCCTTAAGTATATATAATACACAACATCTAGAGGTATAGTGTTGGAATTACTGTTGATCAACTAAGCTCAAACAATGACCAGCGCGCCATGAGCAACCACGGCTAGATGGTAACAATCAGATATGCCTCAGTAGCTATGAAAAATACTATATTGGGGCAGGATCTTTGTACGTTTGGGGATGGATTCATGCAGGAAAGAGCCCTGTGTCATCCTGAACTGCTGATGATGATTCTTCTATGGCTGCAGCATGAACACAACCTAAATTTCTTTTGCTCTCAAATTGCGCTGAAAGGAGGGATGCAGTTCCAAGAGAAGCATTTATCTAAAGTGGTGTTTCTTTCATCTTATTGATCATCTTCCATATCCTACTCTTGACAGTCTGCACATATTACAAATGTAAACCAAAGCTACCTATTTTGCAATAGGCTACAGCAATTAGTTTGCAAAGCTGCTTACTGGCTTCAATCAAACTTTACTTCCCAACTTTAAATTTTTTCAAAATTACCAATATCACAGCATAAACAAACATTCCATCAACAATAATCAGGTGGAATCTCAAAATTATGATGGCCATGCATAAAAAACTTTTCACCTGTCCATGTTGAACATTCCCAGCCCACTTCCACATGGTACTACAGCAACACAAAGAAACACAGAAGAGCTGACAACACTTGAAAACATACTTGTCTTAGTAATAGTCCAGAGCAAAACCAAAAGGTAAGTAGTTCTACAGATAGGATAACCACAACCGGTTAGTGGAAAACAAGTGCAATGAAGAATACTACCTTAAGAAAAACCTCCTTACGTGTAGAAACTCCCTAAAACATGAGTCTGTGGTTTGGTTACTTTTTTCTTTTCTTTAACAGACTTAACTATCTCAAACTGGTTTGGAAATCCTCTTCATACATAAGTACAGTTCACTCAATGAAACTTAATTTTACAGTAAATAAAATCAAGTGAATTCAAGCTACTAATTCTGAAAGACAATATAAACTTTAATGTTCAATGTAGCTCAACTAAATCACTTGAAAGCATTTCTTCCTGTTAATTTACATTAAAAGCCTTAAGGGTTGTTACATAGACATAGTTTGAGTAGTCCCTTTAACTTCTATTTATTTGGACAAAGTCAGTCACATATCCTGAAAACAGTTCAGGTGAACACAAATAATACACCTGTTATTTAGCTGTGAAGTAGCTTCGGTTTTGTTTCTCCAAGATATAGGGAAAATTCTAAGTTTCACATTGTACATTTCTATGGTACACTTCTGGTACAAACTGATCAACCAGAACAAAAGTGGGTAGAAAAAATAAAACAGGAAGTTTACTATGACATTTCAAGACTGAATCATTGCTAATCTAGAGGGAGAACAATGTCAAAACCAAGGTATATCACTGGAGACCATGTAAAAACACTGCAGGTCATGTAAAGAAATTAGACTGTGGGAGATCAACAGGAGATTTTATTTCACTTTAAAGAGCAAAGCAGGTTCATAATCCATGACACAAAAAGCTGAGAAACTTTCCCACTGAGAAACTATGCTAAAAATTTGACTTCATTTGCAGGCTATTTTTGAAAATACAAAATACAGCCCTTCCATAACGGGTATATCCTCCTTCCATAGCAATTCCAATAGGCACAATGCTAGAGGAGACAAAGAAGACCAAACAGCTCACAGACCAGTCTATGAAACCAACGTGATTACCAGGCAAACAAGTTAGCCTTTGCTGCCATTTTTCCCACATCATGATGTCAGTCACACATCTTGACACCATGACTCATGTATTAATCCCTTTCCTCCATAAAACATGGTCTTCCCATGCAGGTATTTCTGCAGAATTCTCCTTTTCATTATGCAATACAAAGAACTACAGAAAACAAGTCACTTCAAATTTGAAAGGACTGAACTTATCATCAAGCTAACACTGGAACTGAAGAATGCTTTTCTGGACCAATGAGGTAGATAGTCCATGATAACAAATACCAAGGACACTGCATATATTCAATTTCCTTTCCCTTTTCCTGTCCTAGGCTTTGAGGGTGAAGGAAGTAATAGAGGACTACTACTCTGCTCATGCATTCACAAATTAGCACATTCCACTACTCTTCTTCTTTTTTTGTTAGCAGTACTGTTTATTATACCTGGCATAGAGCTGCCAGACTTGCTCTACAATAAAGACAATTTAACCCTTTAGACAACATATTTTACTGAACTGAGGAAGAAAGCACTTCCCAAAACCTAAGGCTCCCTGTTCCAAAAATAAAAATGTAAACAAGCACTGAAAACTACATATTAACAAAATTTATATTCGCAGAACTGCTTTTCTAAAAGTAGGCATTTTCTCCATTTTCAATTTAAAGAACAGTAGAAATACTTTCAGATTACACAGTTGCATCTAACATATCTAATCTTGACATAGACATTAAAGGCAAAAGCTTTCCCTGAAGTTCACCACATTAACCTCTTTAGACTAACTTACAAAGAGCACACAAGCACACACCAAGAGCACGTGCAGCTAAAAAAAGTCATCACAAGGTAAAAGAGTATCAGTAATCCAGAAATTGTGCTAAAATCTGCAAAGAATTTAGCCTACACTGAAGGCTGATTATTTTCCAAAGCTATCCAAGTTAAAGTTTTTACTTTCAGCTTTTAATCCTATGTGTATTACTTTCATATGCGACAGAGACTAAACTACTTGTTTGAAAACAATTGACATGCACACTGAATAGTCATATTAAAAAAAAAAAAATAAAAAAAGCTCATTCCTTTTTCTGTAAGAAGTGTAACAAACAGAAAACCAAACCCAACACAAACCACCAGAAGCTTTTTAAATGCATATTCCAAATAGAATCAGGTATCTTAACATCTCCAAATGAATGGTCTTTTTATACAAAATAAGAAACACCCATAATGACAGAGACATTTTTTGCTGCATCATCAGTGGATGCAACAAATTCCTCATTAGTTGAATCACAGATTCATGGAACTGCAAAAGATTCAGCTTCCAGCTTTAGAGTGCCAGTACTAGATATGAGCCATAGGCTTTCTATTCTTGCTTTGACAAATACAAACAACTTGGGTTAAACAAACACGCTACAACCAGATGAAGTGGATGAACAGGAAACACTCGATACAAGGATCTAACTTTTCTGCTTCCCTAATCAGACTTGTAACTACAGTTCTGTACAGCCATTACAGTTATTCAACTAGGATGACCCATAAGTATGTTCATCTATGAAAAATATACCTCCAATCAGCAAATCCATGACCTTTTTAACTGGAGCAGGAAAAAGTAATTAAATAATTGTGTATTATCCTGAGTTGCCAGTCTGCATTACAGTAGTTTAGGTATAAACTTTCTATCCTGTTTTACTGAACTTTCATTTAGTACACCTGTAGAGGAGAAGAAAAACTACCCTGAAGAGTACATGATGCACGACAAAGCTGAGCTTTAAACATAACATAAGACTACCATTACAAGATGTTACTGATGCGGTTTAAGCCCAGCCAGTAAACTCTGAACCACACAGCCGCTTGCTTACTCCCTCCTTTCTTCCTCCCCCCGCCCCGGGACGTCTGGGGGGGAGAATTGAAAGAACGTAACTCCCACAGGTTGAGATAAAACCGCATGGCAACTAACATATAACACAAGCCACTGCTGCTACCACCAATAATAATAAAGATAAAGGAAAGAACAAGGGGAGAGAATACAACTGCTCAGCACCCACCAACGGATGCTCAGTCCGACCTGATCAGTGATCTGGGTCTTCCAGGTAGCTAACCTCAGTTTATACTCTGGGCATGACATGCTGTGTTATGGAATACCCCTTTGGCTAGTTTGGGTCAGGTGTCCTGTCCCTGCTTCCTCCCAGCGTCCCCTCCTTCCTGGCAGAGCATGAGACTCAGAAAGTCCTTGGTTGGAGTAAACATTACTGAGCAGCAACTAAAACCATCAGTGTTATCAGCGTTGTTTCCAGGCTGAAAGTCAAAAACACAGCACAGCACCAGCTACTAAGAAGAAGAATAATGACTGCTACTGATGAACCTAGGATAGCTATCAATCAGTATTTAAGCAAAGCCAACTAGTTCATCCACTACTGTCATGGTACTTGCTTCTCCTTCCTCTTCTTCTGGAGTATATATGGCACAGTTTCCAAATACAAAATTATAATTAAAGGGTAAGATCTTAACAACAATGGCCACAACTTTGCTATGATCAGTAACAGAAATTAAGAGCTCAAATAAGATTAAATCATTTCCAGTAAGGCGCTCTGTTTGATAAAGGAAAAATCTACCTGTTTCTAAGATTTCTTCTTTTTCAGCAACACTTCCCCTAGATCACTAACAGAATGCCTTTTACCTGCTGAAGTAAGCACCATTAACACTCAGCATACAGATTCCCAAACTAAAGGTTTGTTTCCCTAGCCTTGAAGGAACAAAACATTCTGGCCAATTGCTCAATTCCTCCAAAGTAACTTTTACTCATTCGATACACCCAAAACATTTTTATTGGTTTCAAAGTAACCATCACTGGCTTTGCAACTGTTGGTGGAAATGTATAGGGCCACTAGTAATCACCATCAGACTTCCCTCATTTCTATTCAGTCTCCCAACAGGACTCGGCAAGTGAGTACCTTTTCCCAAGGCAAATTATTGTTATCTGTCACAGTCAATAGCACATTATCCAAAGCTTGAATGATGTCTCAGTTCCTCCTGGAAAATGTAAGTCCTTCAGCATCACTCCTCAGCACAAACTTTAAAACTAGATGGAAAAGAGACTGAAACTGCTCTTGAGCTGATTCCAAGTTCTCAGTTCAGAAGGCAATTCTGGTACCTAGCCTTCACAAACCATGCAAACCCTCTGATAAAAATGCTGCTTCAATGACTAGGATATTATGTGAGACAAGCAATCTTGGAAAGCTGTAAGCAGTCAATCACTCCCATAAAATTTCCATTATATTTGTCTACTTCTTTTGAAGTAAATTTAGCAAAATAAGATCTCAGAGCCTAATAACACATAATGAAGAAAAAGGGCCTCTAATAGTAGAGGAAAGTTGAATTCCACTGCATATAATAGAAAAATAAATACTAGCTGAAACTGAATTTGAGATAATAATTCAAGGAAACTGGAAATGTTCACACTACCAGTCTCTCAAATGACAATTCCCTCTATAGTCCTTTAGGGCATGGTTCTACTTTGAAAAGCATTTAGGAGACCTTTTTTAATAACTTTTTCTTTCCCCAAATCAAGAATGACTATGATTACTGTTTAAGTAAGTACAAAAATTAGAGTGTTTAGCCACTTGTAAACCAGATTTTTTTACCAAATGTTAAGCTCCAATGAAATATAACAAAACCCAAGATAAGTTTCAACAGTTTAATAGCAAAGTTTTTTCAGCACTGTTCATGAGAAAGTCTTTGCAACTTCCCTTGGTTTTAATGAGTTTTCAGTACCATCTTTCACAACTATGTGCTTTTCTTTTAGAATTAATAAATCTCTGGTACAGTAAAAAAGGCATAAACCTCAGTGCAGTTTCTTGCTATCACATTTATTCCTTAGAATGAGGTATCAATGCAGAGTGCATAGCTAAAAACAGCAGGATGAGGCCTTTAATCTCAAACCACTGTTTTTCTCTGTAGCAAAAAGCTGTCATCACAATTTCCACTAACACACTGAAGTACTCTGAAGCGGCCCCAGTAACCACTGAATACTTACTGGCTTTACAAGCAAACATAAGAGGACTGAAAAGGATACTTTTAATTAGTAAAATTAGCATACATGAAAGGACATTTTTTAAAAATCATCACATCCCATAAAGCTTCCTATGATGCTAACACAAGAGCCTTAACAGTAAAAAGGTGATAAAGTATCTAGGCAATAAATGGTCATTTATGAAACATACATGGGACAACAAGCAAATTTTGCATATATATGTAAAACATATGAAAGGCAAGTTACTAAAGTCAGGAAGTAATGCTATAAAATAATTCTGTAATAGATAGCTGGCATTTAACAGCTGTGATGATCTGCACAATGCAAGTACATTTTTCTGCCTTAAGTGAATTGGTCTGAAAAAAAATAAAAATAGACTCCTATAATGTTTAAAGTTGGAAGGGACCTCTGGAGGCCTTCTAGCCAAGTGCCCCTGCCCAGAGCAGGCTCAGCTACAGCAGGCTGGCTCAGGGCTGCGCTTTGTCAGGTTTTGGGTAACTCAAATGATAGAGAATCCACAACCTTCCATATTCAATGAGAGTTGATGGCCCTCAGTCTATACTATTGCATGGGGTTATTCACTCCCAAGTGCAGGACATAGCACCTCTTTTTGTTGAGCTGATTGATGGTTTTGCCTGCCCAGTTCTCCAGCATGTTCAGTTCCCTCTGAACAGCAAGGCACTGATTTGTTGCCTCAACCACACCTCCTCAGTTTGTCTGCAAACTGGCTGAGTGCACTGTTTCCCACCATCCAAGTCACTAATAAAAATGCTAAACAGTACTAGCCAGAATGTCAACTGCTGGAGTACACCACTGGTGACTGGCTTCCAGCTGCACTTTATGCCACTGTTTACAATGCTCTGCCCAGCAGTTCAGACAGGTTTTGATCCACCTCACTGTCTGCTCATTTAGTCTGTATTTCATTGATCACTCTAACAAGGAGTCGTGGTTTAAGCCCAGCCTGTCACTCAAACACCACGCAGCTGTTGGCTCACTTCTCCCCCTTTCTCCTCCCCACTCCCAGAGGGATGAGGAGGAGAATCGAAAGAATGTAACTCCCACAGGTTGCGATAACAACAGTCCAGTAACTAAGATATAACATAAACCACTACTACTACCACCATTAATAATGACAAAGGAAATAACAAGAGAAGCGAATGCAACTGCCCACCACCCGCCAACCGATAACCAGCCCAACCCGAGCACTCATCTAACCCTTCTGGGTAACTGCCCCCAGTTTATATACTGGGCATGACGTGCTGTGGTATGGAATACCTCTTTGGTCAGTTTGGGTCAGGTGTCCCTGCTTTCCCCCAGCTTCCCCTCCTCCCTGGCAGAGCATGAGACTCAGAAAGTCCTTGGTCAGAGTAAATATTACTGAACAGTAACTAAAAACATCAGTGTTATCAGCCCTGTTACCACCCAGGGCAAAAGTCAAAAAACACACCACTGCAGCAGCTACTAAGAAGGAGAAAATGACTGCTACTGCTAAAGCCAGTACACAAGGATGATATGGGACAGTGCTGGAAGCCTTACTAAAGTAAAAAATTAAGATACTTTCATCCACACTGCTAGTTATGTCATGACAGAAAGTTTATTAAGCAAGATCTCCACTCCATAAACCTATATTGATTACTCCTGATAGGAAGTAATTTTCAGGACTAGTGGTTGCATCACCTTCCCAGTGATCAAAGTTGACTGGCCTTTTATTTTCCAGATTTCTCTCTTGCCTTCCATGAAGATACAGGTGACATTCACTTTCCTTCAGCCTTCTGGTGCTTCCTCTGGTCACCATGAGCGTTCTGAGACTATTGAGAGTAGTCTTACAATGACACTGGCCAGCTCCTGCAGCACTTATGGATGCATCTTATCAGGTCCCACGGACTTCTGCATATTCAGTTTGTTTAAATGTTCCCTAGCATGACAGTCCTCTACCAAGGGTAAGTCTTCATTGTTTCAACCTTTCTGCTGGCTTCAGTGTCTGGGCAGGTCAGTCTTAACAGTTAAGAACAAGGTGAAGAAAGTATTAAGTATTTCACCCTTTTTCATGTCCTTTGTCACCAGGTCCCTATTTCCATTCAGCAGAGGGTCCTCATTTGCCCTAGCCTTCCTTTTGCTCCTGATGTACCTGCAGAAATGCCTTTTGTTGTCCGTCGCATTTTCACAGCACACAGCTCCAGGTGAGGTGTGGCTTCTCTAACCCCATCCCTGCATGCTTAGACAACTCTGCATGATCCTGGGCCACCTGCTCCTGCCAACACTTCCACATTTCCTTTCTGTATTTGAGTTTTGTTAGGAATGTCTTGGTCCTCCATACGGACGTCCTGGTACCTTGGCTTGACCTCCTGCATGTCAGGACGAACCATTTCTGAGCTGGGAGAAGGTGACTTTTGAAAAATTAACCAGCTTTCCACAATCCCTCTTCTTTCCAGAGCTTTAGCCTAACTCTTTAAAGCATATCCCAGAACAGGCAAAAGCCTGCTCTTCTACAGCCCACTGATACAATCCTGCTATTTACCTTGATCTCTCCTCTCAGGATCCTGAACTCCATCATCATATATTGCTGCAGCCAAGGCTGTCTTAGCCTGTATCCCCAATCAGTTCTTCCTTGTTTGAAAGGATGAGGTCCAGCATCACATCTTACCTGTCAGCCAGTAAGTCACCTGGTGTCATGGAGTCACTGACAATAAACTCTAGAAACCTTCTGAATTACTTGTTTCCTACTATGGTGTCCCTCCATTCTATAGATAATATAAAACACCTAAATACATCTAGCCTTTAGATAATGGCAGTACTCCTAAGTCCTATGGAAAAATCTTAGGAAACCAAAAACACCTCCAGGTACAGAAGAACCAACTATCAGATGACAAAAGAATGTGAATTTCACGCCATCATTAGAGTCTTGACAAGAACTGTAAGTCACTTTCCCACTTCTTAGCACCTTTTATTGTCATTTTCAGGAGTCCAGCTAAAATACTGCAGATCACACTGCTTCAAACAGTGAATAATGACAAGGATTTGGTAGCATTCACCAGACAGTTTAGAAAGAACTGAAGATCAAAGGACAAACTGAAAAATGCAAATGATCAAAAACAGTCTCAAGGGATGTACAGTGGTCAAAATTGCACAGTTCTTTCAACAGGCACTGAATGACCTTGCGAATTTTATACCATCAAGTACTACTTTCAGCATCTGAAAAAGGAATTTAAATGCCCATTAAAACATAAAATAATGAATATACAACTATGGTACTCAGAGACCAAACTCTATAACAACTCACGGAGATTTCAAGTTACAGTATTTTAACTGCAAGAATTATGTGGGTGTGAGAAGCACAACTACAAAAGCTTTTTGTGAATATCTAAATTACATAGAACTGATTTCAGATGGTTTCTAAAACAATTTTTAAGATACTCTGTAACAAAACTCATGACCAAGAAGAGGAAGGCAAATAAACTGAAAGCTGATTAAGGCACAAAACCCCTGAAGAAACAGGAGTATATGAGCAGCGGTTAGTAAGGATACTTATCAGCAGCTCAGCAATACTTTTAAAGCCATTATGAATATCCGCCACAGATCATGTCCTCATCTTGCATTAACCACACCATTGAATATTATACATCTTTCCAAAACTAGGAAACTAGCAAAATGAGCACTGGAAATTAACACAAAAGAATAATAAAAATAAAAATAAAATAAAAATTAAAATCAGAAGGATTCCAAGTTATTTCTATAAACTAATGATTAGGTGTTTAAAGGAAGAGAGAAATGGGCTATCCTTAGTTCATAAAATCTGGTAAAGTTTCCCATTTTCACAGTTGACTGTTGAAGAGCGCAGAACTTTCCAGTCTATCTTCAACTACTACAAACAAATACAAACTAGAGAGAAGAGATACATTATTATAGAGTGTTCAAAAAAGAAGAGCTGGCAGTCAGAAGGTAACCAGTTTTCTTCTGATTATTTCTCCGGTCTGCATTTAAGCTTTCAGCTATTAAAAAGGACAATTCTGTAGTTCAACATCTTCTGTTAAGAGACCATTTTTATGTATTCTGTATTAATTCACTGACAGAAATTACCCATCAGCAAAAACTGCACATTTACTGCGACCACCAAAGAAACATCACAAACATATACGTCTATATCAATACGTCCACTAAGTTCCTAGTGTGCAGTCCATCCTAGTAAACTATATGACGCATTAGTATTGTCTCTACCTGATACAGTGCTTTCCACTAGGAAATCAAACCTTACAAAGCAAAGAACGAAAAGGCCAAAATAATGAAGTTACAACCATAAGGAGAAAATTTAGTAAGGGTGTTTGCAGATAAGCCTTTGCAATATGCTTATTCCTTAACAAGCATGATAAATTAAAAGGCTTAAAAGCTAACAGTGCTGCTTAAATTCATTACTGACATAGAAAAGCAAATATTACAGGTTACTGTAGGAGCTAAGAATGAAAAGATCATACAGTTGCATTGAAATCTGCAATTTTGTAGTGTTCCATTACATAATTTAAGAATTATCAGCTCCTAAATCGATGATTAAATGACTGTTAGGGTACAACAATGTACTACAACAGATTTTTAAAACTTGAAGCATAAATAGGTATTGAAATATTCTGCCCCAAAACAGAAACTTACTCACATGCACTGAAAATTACTAATGAATGTCTCTCTTGAACAATCAGCTGCAATAGGAACTTCCTATTTTTTTGCTTACAGCTGACCAATGGCACATGCATGAATTACAAAATGTGAGTACAAGTTTACTGGACCAAGTTCAGCTCCAGTATGTAAGAGGTTGAGTATAGCTACTAGAACTACTAACCACGGAACACAGGACCTTTCACAGCTAACGTAATCCAGCAGCAAAGAAGCAGCAAGGACAATGCTCCTTCAGAGAAGAGCTGGAAAACAAGTTAAAGACTTGCAACTTCCCTGATGAACACCCTACCATCCATCACCCTTTTATTCAGTTCTCCATACTTGCACCCCAACTGTTTAAACATCATATTTTACTAATCATTCTCTGGTTTGAAACTGAAGTGTCTCAAGTTTGACAGACAGTGAGAGATTTTTCCTTTAAAAGTTAATATGCTAAGAAAGTGCTGGTTTTGGCTGAGGTGGGAGTTGATTTTCTCAGTAGCTGGTGTGGGACTGTGCTTTGGATCTGTGCTGAAAACAGTACTGGTAACACAGGGGTGTTCTTGCTACTGCAGAGCAGCGCTTACACAGAGTCAAGGTCTCTTCTGCTCCTCACAGTAGCTGGAGAGAGCTGACCCCAACTTACTCAAGGGATATCCCACAGCACATGGCAGCATGCTTGTCATATAAAACTGGGGGAAGAAGAAAGGGGAGGACACTCTGAGTGACAGCATTTGCCTTCCCAAGTAATTGCTAGGTGTGATGCAGCCCGTCTGTCCTAAACATCTGCTAAACACCTGCCTGGCCATGGGAATTACAGAATCAACTAGGTTGGAAAAGCCCTTTAAGATCATGAAGTCCAACAATTACGCCAGGACTGCCAAGATCACCACTAAACCATGTCACTAAGGGCCTCATCTACACGCCTTTTAAACACTTCCAGGGAAACCTGCTCCAATGCCTGATTACCTTCTCTGTGAAGAAATTTTTCCTAATATCCAATCTAAACCTCCCCTGGCACAGCTTGAGACCATTTCCTCTTGTCCTGTCACTTGGGAGAACAGACTCCCACTCCAGTACAATCTCCTTTCAGGTAGTCGTAGAGAGCAGTAAGATCATCCCTGAGCCTCTTCTTCTCCAGACTAAACGCCCCAGTTCCCTCAGCCTTTCCTCAGCAGACTTGCGCTCCAAATCCTTCACCAGCTTTGTTGGCCTTTTCTGGACCCACTGTGGCACCTCAGTTTCTGGTAGTGAGGGGCCAGAATTTAACAGAGGATTTGAGGTGCAGCCTCTCCAGTGCCAAGTACAAAGGGATAAATAAAAGTGATTAATTAATTCTTTGGCCTGCTTTGTCTGTGCCGCTTTTACTTTATCTTTACCCTTAGATATACGGAAGAAATTCTTTACTGTGAGGGTGGTGAGGCACTGGAATGGGTTGCCCAAGGAAGTTGTGAATGCTCCATCCCTG